>JASDQU010684083.1:54344-71702 GCA_032191745.1 Picea mariana | reverse complement strand
CAGGGGGGGATGGTGGAATACTAGGTCCTTGTGCTCTAGGAATGAGTGTTACAGTACAATTGATGGTATTTCTACCTAACAAGTTTTGGAGCAGACTAGTTCCTTGAAGTTGTTCTCAAATATATGGGAAATCAAGGGGTTGATTAAGTGGCCTACCAAGTTGTCTAATATGGGCTAAGGCACTATGCGTTCTTATAAGTGACTAACGAACAATTTCTTGGACGTTGGCCCCTTGAGGAACTGGTGTCACTGGTTCAACAAGAATATCGGGGTTATCATTTGAGGTAGTTTTTGTTTCAAGTGTAACATTATTGTCTGAGCGACTATGCGTTACAATAGGAGAGTGACTGTGTGGGGGAGGAGTCTTGCGACCTCCATGTGCCATCAATTTAATTCAGGCCCTCCTTATAGCGCCATTTGTTGATGGGAGTAAGTGAAGCGTCGTCAACTAGAAGGTCAAATCTGGACTGGGGTTGTCTAAATAACCTAAGCTGTTTGGAGTGAGATGACCTGGCGGGTTTAACGACTCCATTGGATGACTAAAATCCTAAAATAATAAAAAGAAAGAAAACTAATCTAAACGAAACTACAATACTATGTACATGGATTTAATTATTTACAAGTGTTAAAACAGAAACATGAGCATGTGATTATGAATAGGGTATTTACAGTTTGCAAGTTTTTGGTGGATTGTCTTGTGAAATCAATGTTTTTTGCAATTGTTTATGTAGTAGATAAAGAAAGCACATGCATTTTATATTTTTTGTTTAATAATTTAAAATCTAAGAACTCACACGTACTAATAAAACATAATTTGAAAAAAGAACATAATAACAGTCAAAGCCAATTTAAATTGTTTTTGTTTCATTAATAAATAAACTAATAACAAACATAAAATATGAGTAAAACTAACCTGAGATTAATCAACTACTGAGTTTATGTCTCTGCGCAATTCAAACTCCTTGCTATCTTGCCTATGAGAAAAACCTGTAATAGGCTTGTGCTAACATTCCCAAAGTAAACTCAAAGGTATTTTTTGGAGCAAAGATATAAGAACAAAGTAATAAACATATAGATCTTGTGATCTTGTAATGACGAACACTTATAGTAAGAGAAATTTAATATAAAGTATTCATGTAATACATCACTTAACATCAAGCATAAATCAATGATATTTAAATGAAATAATGATCACAGATGTAATATATGAACAAAAAATTACAGACGGAATTTAAAGTGCTGAATAAAATGAAATATCATATACTGATAAGAATAAAGTTCTATAACATATTAACATTCCATAATATAAAAGGGAAAATGTAATGGGAAAGCTCCATGCTGGTCTAAAGCCAAAGAGTTGAAATCTTGTCCATATAGTCTTGAAAGTTACATGTCCATAATGCATCCAAATCAAAGATGTCTTTACTAGCAAGAGTGAAGAGTATTTAAACTAGTTCAGGATCCAAATGATCATATCATACAAGATAGAGTTGAATCCCCCAAAATAAAATTATATTACAAAAATAGTGGACTAGAAACCACTCATACATGAGTTGGTTTGTTAAAAAATAAACCAAAGTTTTATAAAACATAAAAAGGGAGAAACTACTGAACATTTGAGCGTTTAATTCAAAGTGTTTGTTCCATGCAATTAGCAACATAATCTTCCATTTCCCGTGAATAGAAAAACCATTTTGATGTATTAGAAAAACAATCACTAATTACTAATTATTATTCAAAAGAGACTGGCTACAGAATCATAGATTCTCTAGCTAGTCTTATTTTTAGTAAATGAAATCAAAATTTAAATCTACCTATTTAGACTTTAATAACATAATTGAATGAAATCAAAACAAAATCATTTTACCATTAAAAAATAGCCAACGAGGGATCTGACAGTTTGGAATTTATAATTTCTTTGAAACTAGTTGTGTTTTTAATGATTATATTTCCATCCCTCTTGGAACGTTTATTCTCCCTCTCTGTGTGTGTCTTTAGGTCAAGGTTCTCTTGTTTCAACAAAGTATTCTGAGCAGCCAAGATTTTAATTCGGGCCTGTAAGAGCGTAACATTTGTATAGTAGCGCTCTATCCAGTCGAGGCAGCTATCACAGTGTACCGGGGAAATGGCAGTTCAACGTAGAACACAATCAACAAGGGGTGCTTCATTTTTACCTGTGGTTTGTTCTAGATCGTGCCTGATACTGGAAAATCGTTTTGTACCCTTAAGACATGGGGGAAAATTGGTCACGAAATCATACTGTTTAACATGGGTAATAATCTCTCTCCTGGAACATTGATTTTTTGGGTCTTCACGAGCCAAGAAAATCCCTATCTCACAATTTGAGCACTGATCATCGATCTTGATTGGATCAATCGAGTTTAGATGATTACCCTTTCAATTTCTTATTTTTATAGAAATCAAATGTCCATCATTCTTATTCCTAAAACTTAAATCCGTGCTCTTTGGTTTCTTTCATTTACGGACATTCTTGATAATAGGATTATCATCAATGTTTAAACTAGAATCATTCATAGGCACATGATGATCCTTTTCTTTTAATTCGACAATCACTTGTTCCAGAGATCTTCCAGATGAAAACCTACATGATAAATCTTTATCCATAGGGGTTTCATTAACAACAGAAACTAGTCCAATAAATTATGGGCCATCAATTGAATTAACCAATTGGCTTTTAGCTACTGGTCTGTCTGAGTTAGTGTTTGCAGTTAAAAGAGGGTTGGTTGTAGCGTTGGCCTGGGTGAAGCCATTTCTTATTATAAAGGTTTCCCAATTGTCACCTATCTTCGACAGGTGATAAACCAACAAGACTTTAACAAGTCCATGGTGAACCAAACTCGAATTGATACCCTGTCGCTTATAACGCTTGGAAATTAAAGACTCGTAAACAGGTAAAAAGGCATAGCCAACTCAAACCCGATGAAACTCATAAGAAAATAGATGTGGTACAAAAAAAACCATCCCATATTGGACTTCACATGTAACAAACTGCTTTAGAATTAAAAGGATACTATCCCATCTAGGTTTTAACAGAGCGATAGGAATACCTTTTATACAACAAGTGGTTTTACGGGAAGCCATGAATAAACTCCATGGGACGTCTTCTATCTTAGCATTCTTGAACCTCCTCTTGCCTTTAGATGGTAGTCATGTTGCCTTGCTCACGAAATCATCTGTTAATTCCAACTGTATATCCCCAATATTGGCTTTGAAGCCGTCAAAAGTCTGTGCAAATGCTTTTGCAACCTGGATATTATAGCCCTCAAACTTCTTGAGGAATACATCCCACCCATGAGCCTTTAGGTCGTCAATAGTGTCTTCATGGGATAGAAAATCTTGGAATCTGTTTGGCTTGATACGAATGATGGGTGCCATGACCATTGTGATAAGGATACAACAGAAATCACCAGGGCTAGGTTTAGGTTCCCAATGGATGAGCAGTAGAGACAGGTCTAAACAGGATGTAATAGCATGAAAATTGCAGAGTCTGGGGGATATCATAACTCAGACAGGATAATTAGGGAAAATGAAAACCAGAAGGTTCATAAGACTCCAATCCATTTCTCACGATAAGTGCCAAAACTCACAGAGTACAAAACCCTATGCACATAATGAATAGTCTCATTAATGTTTCGGGCCAGCAAGGTAAGGAGAAAATGCAAGTACAACATGCTTGTACTCATTTGAATGAATGTTGATATGACAACTGAACTCATGCAAATAATATCAACAATTAACCAAAGTTCCCGTGTATTCAAACATTTCGCCAACAAACTATAGAACCAATGAATTCTTAATAACCCTGATACAAAAATATTTCAATAGTGAATTAACCAACCATTTCATAAGATTTGAATTTTAATCATATATGGGTGGATTTTAAAATGATATTTATAAGGTAAAAGATTATGAAAACAATCCAAGTTTTTATGTTTAAATTCATGCTTACAGTCATTAATTAAAACTAAAACAAATGAAAAACTCATTAAGGTAAACTTAACCCAATCATTGCCTTGAAATATTTACAATTAGAAGGTGATGGTAGCTACATAAAGGTATAGTCTCTTTTGATCATGGTGAGTATAGAAAATCATGTGTGGCTTCCAACGGGAGGATAAAAGAGATTTAGGGGCCTCTATTCTCTCATTATGTTGTTTACCAATTGATATTTCGCTTCTTGCTAGTGATCCCGTGCACTTGGGGGTTTTGAGGGTTTTGACTTAACAAACCCTAGAGATCAACTTAGTGGTGAAATATCCAATCCAACCTGGTCCAAGATTGGTTATGGAGGTGGAATATTCCTCCCTCACCATTCCACATCAGATATATTCAATCACATGTGGATTCTACATCAGCCACAGGTACAGAAGGGAAGTGGTGCATACCATTGAGGGTTTCCAATAGGAGGGAACACTAGAGGAACTAGATCCACTCAATTTTGGAAAGGAGAAGGATATTCAAGGGGTTTTTCTATTGAGTTAGCATGGTAGAGACCATAACACCTTTCTTGGTCTACTTGTGGTGTGTTTGGGTTGAGATATGATTTACTATAAGCATGCCATGATTCCCCTTAGTGAAGTGCGTAATTCCTGAAGTGGATCTATTCATCTGGAGGGCAAAACTCCATTCTTCAACATAGGAACCCTCCTGCAGTATTTCAAGATCTTATATCTACTCTTCTCAAATGTTTTTAGGTGGATTGGAGTGAAGGAGGAAGAGGGACTAAATTTCCATAGAGCTACAACTAGAAACTAGTGTGCAACTCATCTAGTTTAAGGGTTTGGTACATCTGAGGGTAAGGGTTTCAACTTTCCGTTTATCTTATGCAGCTATTTGTCCTTTGGAGTCTTGTATCATCTCGTATTGGATTCACTTGATGGATATTTTCATTTGGCTATGAGATCTCAACTATATTGTTCCAAATCTACAGATCTATTGTACCATGATCTTCGACTAGTATGAATAAAATCAGATTTGAGGTATTTTTGGTTATTCCTTGTGTTGTTGATCTTGTATCTTGTTGAGGTATGTTCCATTCCTATATATTCTTATTTTTTCCCACAAACACACATTAAAAAAATTAGTATAAACCCTATCACAACCTAAAAGATCAAAATCAACAAAGTGTTTGACGAAATGCCACAGCCAGAAAACCCATAAAATCAATGAAAAACACAATGTTTCTGGCATCGTGGCTTGGGAACATTACAGTGGTATTAGAACGTTGATCCTCCCAACTAATGGGGATTAGCACATGTATCAGATCCATAAATCCTGCTAACCTAAGGGGTCTTCCATAAGGAGAAATGGATATGTGGGATTTTTCTAGAGGGATTGTTGATTGTGAGAGGGAATATCAAACCCTCAATGGGATTCTTAGGGATCTAATAACATTCCAACAGTTTGTGTCCATAAAAAATACTATTTGGAGAAAATATGAGGTTACATATTGGGTCAGGATAGCAAAGGAAAATAGATATATGAATATTTTGGACTTTGCTAGAGGGATTTTTGATTGTGAGAGGGAATATCAAACCCTCAATGAGCTTCTCAGGAATCTAATAACATTCCATCAATTTGTGTCCATACAAAATCCTAGTTGGAGAAAAGATGAGATTGCACATTGGGTCAGCATAGCAAAGGAAAAATATATATGGAAGCTAGATGGAAGGAAGCACAGATTAACCCTACACCCATTAGGAGCAGGGAATGTTTCTACAGTTGCAAAGAGCCTTGGGAGCTAGACTACATATGCAGGGGTAAAGGGAAGGTGCATATTTTTGAGGTGCACTATGATAATGAGGATGGGGATATGTATGAGGATGCAACAATAGATGATTATTTGGAGCAGTCTGAGGGACAATTGGTTGGACAGGATGATAGCACATGTTCTTTATCTTCCACATCAGGCAATGTTGAGGATTCAACACTTCAGCACAGTGGTGACACGTGTAAGGATTCACATATGTTAACAATGAGACATGATGATATTAGGAGGTCGAATGACCTACCCTTGGGTGTAGACATGGATTTTAGGGAGTCACGCATGGAGGAGGATGAGATTTCTATGATGATTGTGACACAATTGTCATCTTTTCATACACCTATGATAGCCATGACACATGAGGATATCAATGGCATCTATGATATGGTGGAGGAGCCTTGTGTGAGTGTTTTTCACCAGGGGCATATGGATCTGTAGACACCATAGGAGAGACATGATTTGGAGACAGTAGAAATTACACATACCTATCAGTATGAGGATAGTGATTCACCTCTTTTGGAGACTCCAATGTTTGATCATACTGTGGAGACAGACAATTTGATGGGACACTTACTTCTAGGACTGGTTTGCAGTGATGATATTGCACTTCTTATTAGTTTGGATGACCATAACACGTGTCTGGACACATTTGTATGGGATTCAGGTGGATATGATAGTAGTAGGGTGAGTGCACAGGAGGATACAATTTCCCATACATGATACATGGTGATTCGTATGGGGGTAGCAGTTGGTGATGGTGTGCAGTGGCATACATGAGGACCCAGTAGTGCATAGGACAATGAGAATTTTAGTACCTTAACTTTTGTAAAGAGTGTTGTTGGGGATTCCATGGTGGACATTAGCAGTGAGGGGAATGAGGTAGCAACTCGGCAGGATTGTGATCGGAAGTCACGACACTTGGCAGGGCAGTTGAGAGTCAGTGAGGACATGATCATGGCAGCCACTAGATGCATGGAGGCCACACATGCATTGGTGGTATATTATTATTGGTGGACATCGATGACACATGATAGATCATATGGGGGACTTGCCATGGATGACTTTCATACTCTCAGGGAGAGAGTGACCACGATGAGGGACGACTATGAGAAGTTGTTGATGGAGAGAGATTACCTATTGGAGGTTGGTGAGATGTATCATAGGACCCTAGGGGAGAAGGAGTTGGAGGTAGACCGAATCACTCATGAGTTGGGGAGCACACAGGGATTCTTGAAAGGCACATAGACAACCCTTCAAGAATCAGAGTCCATATTGGAGGATCTCCTTGAGGAGATTAGCCATAGATACACTATATCTATCTTAGTAGAGAGTCATATATGTTCCTCAGTTACATTACTGGAGGATGTTTGGGTGTCATAGGGGCCACCATTCATGGGTTGTTCTGATACAATCAGTCATACACATACACATGAGGATTCCAGAGCCAAGGGAAGTTACGAGGACACTTTCATTTATGTTCCAGCATTGGTTTATATCCCCATAGAGGATGATCTGGTAGTACACCTTAGATATATGATGATGAGAGAGATGTACAACGGGATTCATAGGGATGCACTGGATTGTAGGAAGGCGACACACTTAGTGGAGCATGGAGATTCCTCTCCTTTGCAGCAACACATAATTCTGAGAGATCACCTTCACAGTAACAACAACTATAGGAGTGATGATGGTGGGAGAGTGATTGACCAACATTTTTTGGAGTTACCTCTGGTTTTATCTGATGGTTGGGGTTCAATGATGACTACAAGCAAGTATTTACCATGGGTACCTGTGGATGATCTTTTGGTTGAATCCTTTGGATTGACTAAAGTATATGACACTTTCCAGTCCCATGGTCATTTGCAGATATGTCTGTTATCCATTTTTGATACTTTCATAATTGAAATAAGTGTAGGGGGTGATAGACATGGGCATGGGACATGGAGAGTTGGTAGGATGAGACCTCCTGAAAGGAGCTTATTTATTGCACACAACAACATAGGGGTGGATCATCAGAGACAAGCAGTTGAGACCTTGGGCATGATCGTGAGCATATTATTCCATGGGACAACAGATATCTCAGAGGGAGACACAAATTTAGATTCTCATGGGGATGAACATGGAGGGATTCTGACAGTTATCCGTACGAGACATGAGCAGTTAATGGGGATTGGAAGTGATGAACTTCCAAGTTTTCTATGGGATTCGAGAGTCCATTTGGTTAGTAGGTTGTTTCACCTTATGATGGCCCATGTTGCACCAGAGAGTAACATACTTCACTCTTGGATGGTTTTGAGAGGGCTTGCAGGGGCTTGTCTTATGAGGTGAGAGAGGTTCTTCCTATTGATACTCATGATCAAGTATGGAGATGGTTGGGAAAATGTTACTTCCACATAGATACTTTTATAGGTGCAACTTCTTGACAACAGGTCCAGTTTTCATAGGTATTTTAGCATGAGTACCTAAGAGTGGGGGATCCAATATGTATACTGTGAGCAGACAATCATGATCATAGTAGTGCAGTGTCAGGGTGGTGATCCTAGGAAGAGACTAGCATGGGACCCAGGGATTATAGGGCTGAGCATTTCATTGACTGAAAGAGGTGAGTGGATCCTTGTAGGGGGAAGTCACTTTGACTTTCTAGTGAGCTTTAGTATTGAGGGGAGCACGTCACTTGAGGGTGATTGATTGAGGTCTTGTAGTACCTCATTATGGAAGAAACATGTGCAGTTGGTGGATACCATGTTGGTATTGGTATGGAATTGGAGGATAGACTCATTCTGGGTTGAGGCCATGTGTCATTTGCAGGAGACTCATGGTGTTGATATGTTATAGGATTATGCTTCATAGGGTATTGTAGTTCATGTCCTGATATGGGATCCATGGGGCAGAGTGCGTGATAGTTCATCTTTGGATGGAGCCTACTGTGTGTTCCACAGGTGGACATGGGACCTCATTATCATATATGATTGATTCAATTATTGCTTGAGGACAAACAATATTCTAGCAGGGAGGACTATAATGTCCCCACTTTGGGACATCATTGTATTACATAGTGTTATGATGACCAGAGTAGCCAGATGGAGGTTATAGTGAGTACAAGAGATATTGAGAGGTTTTTTGGGGTCCAACTTGCATCGCTCATCTTACTTCATCATCATGATCCATTCCGCACAACTTGGATTTGGTTTCGTTGCATTTTGACGATTTCTGTATTTTTGAGTTATTTTGGGCTATATGTTAATTATATTCACTAAGGAGGTCATATTGGGCATAATACTTGGAGGAAACTCTTAGTGTAATATCTCATCGGATTTAGGAGGAATAGCACTACAAGATAGGATGATGAGAAGTGACGTTCAGTGGCCAGAGAAGCCACAAGGAGAGATAAACCACTTTTTAGAGGTAAAATGGTTAATTAATTAATTAAATTGATTTAATTAATTGATTAATTAATAATTAAATAAAGTAAAAGTCACTTGGAGAGACAAGGTGATAAGGTAGGACAAAAGAGATATAAGAGCCTTTATTATTTCATTATGTTGTTTATCAGTTGATATCTAGCTTCTTGCTAGTGAGCCCATGCACTTGGGGGTTTTGAGAGTTTTGACTTAACAAACCCTAGAGATCAGCTTGGTGGTGAAAGATCCCACCCAACCTAGTCCAAGCTTGGTCACGGAGGTGAAATAATCCTCCCTCAACATTCTACATCAGATCTATTCATTCACACGTGGATTCTACATTAGCCACAGGTACAGAAGGGAAGTGGTGTGCACCATTGAGGGTTTCCAACATGAGGGTGCACTAGAGGAACTATATCCACTCAATTTGGGAAAGGAGAAGGAGATTCAAGGGGTTTGTCTATTGATTTAGCATGTTAGATATAATAAATCCTTTCTTGGTCTACTTATGGTGTGTTTGGGCTGATATATGATTTATTATGAGCGAGCCATGATTCCCCTTAGTGAAGTGCGTAATTCCTGAAGTGGATCTATTCATGTGGAGGGAAAAAATCCATTATTCAACAAAGGAACCCTCCTACAGTGTTTTGAGATCTCATATTTACTCTTCGCATGTGTTTTGAGGTGGATTGGAGTGAAGGAGGAAGAGGGCCTAAATCTCCATAGAGCTACAACTAGAAAGTAGTGCATAACTCATCCATTTTGAGGGTTTGGTACATCTGAGGGCAAGGTTTTCAGCTTGTCATTTATCTTATGCAGCTATTTGGCTTTTGGAGGCTTGTATCATCTTGTCTTGGATTCACTTGATGGATATTTTCATTTGGCTATGAGATCTCATCTATATTGTTCCAGATCTATATATCTATTATACCATGATCTTCTACTAGTATGCATAAAATCAAATCTGAGGTATTTTTGGTTATTCCTTGTGTTGTTGATCTTGTATATTGTTTAGGTATGTTCCATTGCTATATATTCTTATTTTTTGCTGCAAACACACATTAAAACCATCAGTATAAACCCTAACACAACCTAAAAGATCAAAATCAGCAAAGTGTTTGATGAAATGCCACAACCAAAAAACTCATAAAATCAATGAAAAACACAATGTTCCTAGCATCTTGGCTTGGGAACATTACATTCATTTAAGGATATATTTTTTGTTTTATTGTTTTTCTTATTTCATTTTAATTTTATTTTTTATGCATTTACTCCTAAGATTCCAAATTGTATTTTATTATTTCTTTAGAGTTTTTATTTTTTTTATTAATCTTAATTTTTTATTAATTAATTTTAATTTTCTTTATTATTTCATCTCCCCCCAATTCCATCGGGCTTCAAATTATCGGGATTTTCCCATAAGGATTTTACCATAGGACATACTTCCCCTAATTTCCCGAAACCCCTCTTCCCAAACCTTCAGAATCCACTATATTATTTTAATATTATTTTGGTATTTCCCCATGAGGACTCGCCTTATCAAAATTGACCCATCGAGAATTAACTTAGGACATTTTTTGAAACATTTCCCCAAAATCATTCAATTTTGAATTTGATTATTTTTTGGATTTACACGTGTAGGGTTATTTTATTTATTTTTTATTTTGTTTCCTATTTTACTCTGGTTTACGGTCCAAAATATCTACTCAAGATCAAGGTTCCATGACTACCCTAACTTCATGCACAATCTTCTAAGGGTTGGGAAAAATTTATAAACTAATCATAGTTAATTTCCCTAATGCATTTGGGATAATCATTTTAGAGCATAAGATCAATGGTCCAGATCAACCCTGTCAGCATATCAATGACCGTTGAGTGTCAACTTCAGGCAACCATAAATCCTGATTCAGAAAGCCAAATCAGGAAAGAGAGGGATCATTGAAATATATTGAAGAGGAGAACGCGTTGGGAGAGTAACTCAAGCCATATCAACAACATATATGCCTAAAACATTCAGGTAAAAGAGGGCCACAAATTTGATGGGGTATGAACTGTAAATTCTTTAGGTAGCCATAACCCATGATTCAAAAACAAAATCAGGCGCGAGAGGGATCATCTGAAAGCTGGAATAATGAAGAAAATGTTAGTAAAATACTTTTTACCATCTTGACCTATGAAATGCTCGTAAAATTCAAAGGATAGAAGCAGTTGCAACTGAGTGGAATTGAGGATATTTCCAATGATTATAACTCATAGAATTCCTACAACTTGAATATGGGGACTTTAAGAGTCTTCTTAAGTTTTATCTCTAATTTTAATATATTTATTAATAAATGTGTTGGGGGGAATTTGAATTGTATGATAACAAAACAAAAGGAGATGAAATGAAAAGTTGTAACTGAAAAAAAAAAAAAATGAATAGTTATAGGAACTGAAGAGCCTCTCTTATTTTATAAAAGTGAACTCATTATATGAAGAGAGGAATTTTTTCCCATTGTAGCTTCACATGGTACTATTATAATTCAATAAAGAACAAAATACATTTCGATATCACAAGTGTTTGCGATTGTATATGAGATTATTCTACATGTGTTGTTGCTTCATGAGTTTCTTGAATAATTTGCTATATGAACTATTGTTGTACATGCTATTTAAGATGCTTATGCATTTATGATTTCTAATGGGTACAATGATGGTGTGGTAGGTGTAATATGTAGCTATTTATGTTTCTATTTGTTGCATAATTTCTTTCATATATTGTTGTTTTTAATGAACTACTTCTGCAATCGATGATATTATCTTATATTGTATCTATCTGTTAGAATTGATCATGCGGTATAGGTTAGAAGTAGTTAGTTTAGATAGTTTACATTTGTTTTAATTAGATTATATTTAGAATTAATTAAAATTCTTTGGGGGATAGTTCACTTTCTTTCCCTTTTTCTTTTAATTCGTAGTGGCAACCAGGCCTAGGGATAATTTTAAGGATGGAAATTTATATTAAAATGTAGAAACCTAGGCTAATATTACTAGTCCTTAATATGAAAAATGTAAAATATTTGGCAATAATTTTGTAAAAATATTGAAATTTCTAAGGATTTCATATAGTTTCTATAAAAGTTTGGCGATTTTTAAGGTACAATAATTTTATTCCATGGAATTTAGGCGAATCATTTTTAGAAAAAATGGAAATTAGCAAATCTTTTTTTGGGAAAATCCATGAAAAATTAGCCCTTTGGAAAAATTTATCCTCTAAAATCATTTATGACTAGGCCCACATATTGGTCGAAATTTACCATCCCAAATGAGAGTGTGTCTAATTGGGACTCACCACCAGGTATTTTCGCTTACCCATTTGACAGGCCATTTGGACCCATCAACATAAATGACGCTAGAAGGAGGGCTAGATGAAAAGTTGAGCCTATGGAGTGATTATTGTTAATTCTTTTTATGTATTAATGATTCCTTACCAAAACTATTTATGGAAATATATGTCTAGTTTTGTACCTTATAACACTACTAGAAAGATATTTGATTTCTTGTCACAAATTAAATATTATTAGGAGGGAGAGACATCTACATCTAAACATATTATTTAGTTCTGTTTATTTTTTTTCCTCAGAATATTACTCATGAAGGTTTCATATGCAAATTGTTCACTCTTAATTTGGAAGTCTGAGTTAAAAGTTGGTGTGATACTTTGATTGCCACCTCTATTCACACACGAGAACAATTTATTCTTGCACGTTTTTGAGAATTATATTATGATTAATTGTGTGAATACATAATAAAACTTAAGAAGAAAAAATATGAATCTTTGGAAGAATTGTATTTAAGGTTTATGCGTCTTCTCTATAGATTTCATTTGGATGATTTCCCCTCTATTAGGGAATGAATTATACATTCAAATTCTCTCTCTAATGAGAAATATCAACTAGTGAGTGAAGAATGTAAATCACATCTTGATGTTATTTTATGTGCTTATTTCGATTTACATGAAAATTATGAAGATACTAACGATCTGGTCGAACAATGTACGCTTGGAACTTTCTTCACTTTGGAGGATATATATTAGAGAGGACATTATTCTTTGGAAGAAGCAAATGTATCCTCTCACCATTCTATTCCCCCCATTTTTCTTAGTGATGACCAAGAACCCTCTTGTGTCGTAAATTTGAGTTAATATTTTTCTGTAGCTAGCATAAAGGAATGATTTTTAGTTGATAATGAGACATTTCAGGTCACACTGATGGTTATGTCAAGTTCTCATTATCCTATTCTATCTTTTCCATCACAAGAAGTGGAGGAGGAAACTATGGAGAATCATGAAGAAAGTTGTCATGACCCTGTATATATGATAACTACCTCAGGAACAAAACTAATTGAATCTAATTTAGATGCTCATGCTTTTGGTGTGGAACATTATCCCCTTGGTTTGATTGAAAACATTCAATAAAAAAATCTTGGGGCCACCACCTCTGACCATATTGCGGATTATCTCCCCAAGATCATTCTTGAACCCTCTTGTTTTCAAAACTTGGTGAATTTATGTTATCTTTTCCTACTAACCATGAACATCAACATGTCTTGGATAACATTTTATGTTCATATTTTCTAAAGGAGAAAGACATGAATGATTATAAATTAATTAAGGAATAAAATTTGGGCACATAAAACCTGACACTTCCTTCAGAAATAAACAAATTGGAATTAATTTATGTTGATTATAATTGTTGCACTGACTCTAGTTTGAATGATAAAGATCAATATTTTTTTTTGTAGTTATTGAATTATTCATTCATCCTTCTTGTTCTAATAATTGTGTTGATTTTCTCTTCTCTCCTAAAAATGAGTATGTTTTCGAAGACATTCCAATTTTACATATTTTAAAGAAGAAAAATAACAATGTTGATCAAATAACTCAAAGATAAGAAATAAACACTCAATGCATACCATTTTATTAACAACAATTGATATCTTTCTCAGTAAAGGAAGAAGGTTTTGATTGTGAAAGAATTACTAGTGTGGAGCCTACCAATTCACAATCAAAACCAATAAACAATGTGCTTAAGGATGAAGTGATACCATTAAAAGAGAATACCTTTGAAAATATTTATCTTAATACAGAGGAATTTCATTTTCTTAATTCTTATACTTATTATTCTTTATACCCTCATCATTTTGATGGTTGTGTTGTGTAGGAAACTATTCAGGATCCTTTTTTAACTCATGATACATGGCCAAACTTCAAAAAAGTACAAGACATTCATAATGTACCCTTAGAACAAGGAGAAGATGAGATCTATTCCCATGAACTTAGTACTTTTATGTCTTATCAACCTTTTACATGCGAAGAAGAGGGTGATGTAACAATCATATTTTTTAATCAGTCTTCTATTGACTTTCCTAATTTTATTTTTAATAAAGAATCTTCTTGTACAAGTAGCCAATTAGTTGAGATACATGACATTAGTGGCTTCCATCATAGTTTTAATTACGCACCTTATAACATGGTGGAGGCTAGTCCATGTATATTATTAAATCTCACTAATTCATCCCAAGTTGTTGGTTATTTGAAGTATGATCATAGGGAATATTGCTAAGACAGTGAGGAACTTCAGTCTAGAATGATGGTTATATCAGGCCCTCATTATTTTGTCTTGTCTTATGAAAATAATGGTTATATCAACACCGAGGCTCTTTCACAAAGTCAAGGCAATTTCATATATGGTTCTCTAAAGGTATGGTACTCTCTCATGAACTCCCCCCACCAATTCTATGGTACTTATTGTAGAGTTTATGATAAAATTGAGGCATGGTTGGAGGGATCTTACTTAGGTAGATTCCCCATGAATAATAACTGTGACAACTTCAGTATGATGGATAGAGTTTACAATGATTTATTTTTTCCTATTTCTAGTTTATTACTACTCCAATTTCTGTTAATTATTCTCAATGAACATGTGTTTACAGGCTTGGAGTTGGGTGGATAGCTACATTGGCATTATGAATTCAGATAGTTCATTTTCAACCGGTGTAGTGTAGTGTAGGATAAGAATATGATATATTAGGCTAGTTTCTTTTCTTTGCATAATTGGTTGTTTTATTTTTTGTCTTGGGTTTTCAATAAATTCAGTTGTAAGGAATTATATATCTCTATGGGTAAGGCTACCTATTTCTCTTGTTCGAGAGGTGCCCAATGGATAAATTCTTCAAATCTATTTTTTAATAAATTGCAACTATAGGTTAGTTTCTTCTAGTTGGTTAAAGTAATTTGATTTTTTGTTCCTAGTTTCTAACTGGTTTTCATTTTTGCATTTTTTTTTAATAAAATATTTGTTGGCTAAAAATAAAAGGAATCTCATGAAGAAATCAAGGATTGCATGCTAATATTTTTCCTGGAAGTTTTATTTGTAGAATTATTTTTTTGCAGAAGGGAAATATGCAGTTGTTGCACTCTCAAAGCCTGTTAACAGTATATTTGGGTTAATTTTCTAATAGTTGTCCATACCTTTTCATTCATCATTTTCCTATAGTGATATATGATGGACATGTTATCATTTTATGAATTAATGAAAATGAAACTTTAAAAATGATACACTCAGCCACCCCTCCTAGACAATCAACACTTAAATATTTTCTATTTGATGTCTCTATGATCAATTAAATTATGGTTGGGAAAAAATGTCTTTTGAGTGAGTTGGCCTTTGAGTTTTGATTTTTAATGAGAACTTGAAGTGTTAAAATTCTTTTCATCTCGGATTAAGACCACTCTAGTTTTTTTTAATCTCTTTTGATGTTTATTTTATCATAGGTTTTGATTTATGCAGATGATTTCTTTTCCATAGAGCATTTTCTTAGATTGTTTTCAACCATCTAATTGGTTGTAACATAGACTTAGCATAAAGAACTTAGCTAAGTCTTTTTTTTGGTTTTCCTTGATCAGTTTTAGTTTTAGTCTCACTACTTTTCCTTGTAAATATTTTATTTTCAATAAGTTGGTTAGTTAAGGAATAGTTTTATTATCAGGATGTCAATTGGCTAAACATAGGCTTCTTTGTCATTAGTGTGGGTTATTGTGTAGCCAAAAACACGAGACATTCTTCCCTACTATCTGGAAACATGTGTGGACAACATAGGGAAGTGTTATTTTTGAACTTCTATGCCTCGATTACCTTGAATAGATTTCTATGTCTGAATTACCTTACAAAGAGTTTTATGATATTAAGAAATTCAATAGTGAATTAGAAACCTATACTTGTTTTTATTTCATATATGGTTTCTGATATGCTCTATGATATATTTCTCATCGAAATATATTTCAATGAAACTGTTGTTTGGAGTCACTCTTGGACAATTGATTATTTTAGTCTTCCTCCATAACTATAATATTTTTTGTTTTCCTCATCAGATTAAAATTTTGAAATCATTTGAATCTTTGGAATTAATATTCATCTTTCATGACAAGGAGAATTTGATACTTTGTTGAAATTATTGGATGTAATTTCTGAGATTGAAAAAGTTGGGTGTTTTCAAATGTGCAAGGAACTTATTCCTGTCAGGGAATCCTGAGACAATGAGTGTTGGCATATTTTTTTAATTGATTTAAAATCTATTTATATTGTGTGTTTCCATTAACCTGTGTTTTTGGGTTCTTGAGGAAGTATTTAATTATTTTACTAGATGAAACATAAAATTTATATGTATAAGTTGGATTACAAAATTTGTTGGAGATACTTCACACACACCTAGGATTTATTTTTCCTAAGGTTTTAACTATGTTTATTATTCATTATTCAATATCCTATAGTTTAGGGAGAATATCCCTTTTCCTACATTCCAGGAGAATATTCTCTTCAGTTCACACTTCAGTTTGATCAATTGAGTGGAGTGTTAATGCCACATTACTTTCATCACCATGCAACATTGGGATCATCAACCATTAATGCGCATTGTCCTTGGGATTATCACCAGACTAGCACATAACTCATGATTCCATGATCTTCTCCTCACTTCACTCTATTTCAGTTAGTTAACTGAAGAATGAGAGACTAGTTAACTCATACAAGGTGGCAGTTTACTCCCGTAACTGTCGGGATGTGTCTAGATCACTCTAGACCACCACTATGGAACATTTGATTCCCCTCCGGTGTGTATTAGTTGAGTTATACA
>JASDQU010684083.1:6186-36865 GCA_032191745.1 Picea mariana | reverse complement strand
ATTGAGATCAATGTTGTCTCCATCCCAGTCAGAATCAATGAACCTGATGAGGTCCAATATAGAGTCTGTTGTATAATGAATCCCAAAGGTGATGGTGCCATGTACGTATCGAAGGATACTATTTTCATCCTTCCAATGTAGTTCATGCAGCTCTTGCATGAACCTGAAGACTACTCCAACTTCATATGAGAGGTCTAGTCTAGAGTGTGTGAGATATAACAAGGTCCCCACTAGTTGTTTGTTCAATGTGTTTTCTACTAGTGGAGTGTCCCCGCCATCCTCAAGTCTGACTTCTGATACGAAGGGTGTCAGGGAAGACTTGCAGGCTATCATGTGAAATATCTCGAGGAGATATCGTGCATACCTGGCCTGAGATAGTTTGAAGCCTGATGCATCCTAAATGATCTACAGTCCAATGAATAAATGTGTCAGACCCATGTCTATCATAAAGAACTTGTCATGAAGAATCCTCTTGAATACATCAATCATTGAAGTCGAGCAGCCGGTGATCAACAAATCATCAACATTCAAAACTAAGAGTAGAAATGAATCATTCGTCCTGAGCATGTAAACATTTGGGTCTGAATTACAACGTAAAAAATTATATGACAATAGGTAGGAGTCCATCTTAAAATACCATGCCCTCAGGGCCTGATTGAGTCCATAACGAGACTTCTTCAATCGACATACCAAAGATGAATCATGAATGAAGCCTTGGGGTTGATCCATGTAGATATCCTCAGAGAGATCTCTGTAAACAAATGCATTCTTCACATCCATATGATGGAATTCCCATCCCTTGGCTATCGCAATGGCATGTGCCAAATGTATGGAATCCATCTTTGATACTAGATAAAAGGTATCGTCATAGTCAATGACGTGCACCTGCTAAAATAATTTGGCAACTAGCCTGCCTTTGTATCTCCTAACATATCCATCTGTTGTTCTCTTGGTATTGTAGACCCATCTGCAGCTAACAAGTTTCCTTCCTATAGGAAGGGGAACCAGATCCCAAGTTTGGTTCTCTAGGAGGGAGTTGTAATCCTCCTACATGGTGGATTTCCAGAAGCCTCGCCATAGGACTATGGATTTGAAGACTGAACCAAGAAAATATAATGGGTGGCATTGATTTTGTGGTAGTGAGTGCAAGAGGAGGCTCCTCAAAATTAGATCAAGTCCTCCTAGTATCAGCTAGATCCCCAACAAGATCTCTTGCATCCTGAAGAGTAGTCTTGGCCCACTTAGGCCTCTCCTATTCCTTTGCATATACATCTGCATGCACTGACTTTTCATCTGACTGTACTAAATATGTATATGAATCATCTGAATCCTATGAATCAAAACTATCATCTAAAGAAGAATTTTCATGTGCATGCTCATCATCTCTGACAGGTGGAAGAACAAAAGTGTCTCCATGCGGTTGTTGATGTACATGCGAGATAATTTCCTTGAATTGGAAACTATGCTCAATGATGATCTAGTCCATGTAAAGATCAATGAGTCTATATCCCTTCGTACCATCAGGGTATCCAACAAAAATACACTCTGTACTTTGTGGATCAAGCGCCTTCCTCTTCTCAGAGGGAATCCTGGCCCATGTGCGAGAACCAAATATACGAAAGTGGGTCACTTCCTATTTGAGGTCGCTCCAAGCCTCGAAGGGGGTTTAATCCTTGACAGATATATGGGGATATATTTTTTGGATGTAGATTTCACAATTAAGTGCTCCATCCCATAATATCTATGGAAGTGACTTTCCATGCAACATGCACGATGCCATCTCTTTTAGGGATCTATTTTTCCACTCAGCCACTTTGTTTTTCTATGGAGTATAAGGAACTGTGTGTTTCAATTGAATCCTAGCCTCAAGACAAATATTTTGTATCTCATGGTTGACATACTCCCCCCCATTATTTGTTCGGAGGAATTTAATCTTCTTTCATGATTGTGTTTCAACAAGGGATTTGAAATCTTTAAGGTGTTGAAAGACCTCTGATTTTTTCCTGAGAAAGAAATTCCATGTGAAGCATGAGAAATCATCAACAAAAATGAGAATGTACCTTGATTTATTGATTGATGGATGTGAAAAAAGTTCGATGAGGTCACTATGGATCAGATCCAAAGAAAAGGAAGCCTTCTAAGTCTTTCCTTTGTCGAATTTCTCTTGAGCATGTTTTCCAAGAACACATCCCTCACAAATTCCTTTGGAGAAGTGGATGTCAGGTAGACCTTCAACCATTCCCTTTTTTCTAAGTTGTTGCATATATTTGAAATTTAAATTCCTGAACCTTTCATTCCATATCCTACTGCTTTCATCAGCATGGGTAAGTAGTAATGCAAAATTTGGTTCAATAAATTCAGAAAATGTGTAGACTTTGGATTGATGATTTACCTCACCAGTAGAAACCTTGGAATTGGTTTTCATGTCATAGATATCAATAGCATTAGGTGTGAATACTACTCTCTTCCTAGTGCTAAAGTTTTTCATCTGATATACGGAGAGAATATTGATGGAGAGTTTGGGAACGTGTAGCACATTCTCAAAGCTTTTGTTTGTGAGTTCAATTCTCCCTTTCCCAGTGACCTCGACCTGAGAGTTGTCCCCCATCATAATAGGAGGACCTTTGCATGCATCCAATTAAGATTAGAATTATTTTTTGGCTTCCATGTTGTGTGATTCTCCTAAATATACAATACAAGCATTGGGAGAGGAGTTGATGGCAATCAAAGCATGGCTAGAGTTACCTTTCTTGGGATTTTGATCTTCTGGCTTATTCTTCTTGGCACCCTCGGGTATGCGATCTCTGAGGTTTTTTTGTTGAAGTATTTGTGCCATTTGATCTATTTGTTTCTACATACATGCAGATTCTTAATGAAATCCTTTATGGAAGTAATTGCATTTCTCCCCTTTTCTCCCCTTTCCACCTTTGGATCTGAAGGAATCGTTGAAGGGTTTTGAGTACCCTTCCTTCTTTGGATTTTCATGTGCCTTCCTTTTGTCTTGTATTTTGTATTTCTTATTTTGGTGACTACTAAAATCTTGCACAGCAAGTGCATGTGCCTTTGGGCCTTTGATTTTTCCCATGTTGATGAGATTTTTTTGTTCTTACGTCAAAGATTCAATAAAGACCTCAAGAGAGGGAATCTTCAAAGAGGGTCTAGAGGCGAGCCTAATTGAATGAAATGTGGATACAAACACTGAGTATTCCAGACCAATTTTGGAAAGAATGGTAAGAATCATTTGTTTCTCCTCCTTATATTTACCAACCCCACAATCCTTGAGTTTCAACAACAAATCCTTATATTTGGTAAAGAAATATTGGATATTTTCAAAGTTTTTTGGATCCAAAGTGAGTGATTCCACCTCGATTATATGTCCCCTCATCTTATCATGTTTTCCAAAAATTCCTTCCAGTGTGGTCCAGACTTCAATGGGGGTTTTACAGGAGGATATGTGAAAGAGGAGCTCAGGAGAAATGAGACTGCAAATAGTTCCAAACGCTTCATCCATCTAATTCAGATACTTGGATTTTTCTATGGATGATGTGGGTTTGGTCTCTATGTCCATGGTTAACCCGTATAATTCTCTGCTTTGAATATGCATTAGCATATTGTCCTTCCATGCAAATAAATAGTACAGTGTAAGAATGAATTCTTTTGGAAATTCCATTTTTCTCGCTGCCTTCAATCTTTGGTACCTGCAAAAAGAATTTGGTGTGTCTTTTTCCTATAAATTTGTCAGCTCTGATACCATGTAAACATGAATGAACCTACACTGATAAGATCTATCTAGCAAAGGACATACATAATTTGCAGAAGAAATGAGAAAAGATGAAAACGAGAGAGAGAGAGAGAGAGAGAGAGAGAGAGAGAATCAAGAATTGTATTAAAGGAATGAATGAACAATAATATACACATGATATACTCTATATAACTCAACTAATACACACTGGAGGGGAATCAAATGTTCCATAGTGGTGGTCTAGATTGATCTAGACACATCCCGACAGTTACGGGAGTAAACTGCCACCTAGTCTGAGTTAACCAGTCTCTCATTCTTCAGTTAACTGACTGAAACAAAGTGAAGTGAGGAGAAGATCATGGAATCATGAGTTATGTGCTAGTCCGGTGATAATCCCAAGGACAATGCGCATTAGCGGTTGATGATCCCAATGTTGCATGGTGATGAAAGCAATGTGGCATTAACATTCCACTCAATTGATCAAACTGAAGTGTGAATTGAAGAGAATATTCTCCTGGAATGTAGGAAAAGGAGTATTCTCCCTAAACTATAGGATATTGAATAATGAATAATAAACATAGTTAAAACCTTAGGAAAAATAAATCCTAGGTGTGTGTGAAGTATCTCCAACAAATTTTGTAATCCAACTTATACATATAAATTTTATGTTTCATCTAGTAAAATAATTAAATACTTCCTCAAGAACCCAACAACACAAGTTGTTGGAAACACACAATACAAACAGATTTTAAATCAATTAAAAAAATATGCCAACAATCATTGTCTCGGGATTCCCTGTCAGGAATAAGTTCCTTGCACATTTGAAAACACCCAACTTTTTCAATCTCAGAAATTACATCCAATAATTTCAACAAAGTATCGAATTCTCCTTGCCATGAAAGATGAATATTAATTCCAAAGATTCAAATGATTTCAAAATTTTAATCTGATGAGGAAAACAAAAAGTATTATAGTTATGGAGGAAGACTAAAATAATCAGTTGGCCAAGAGTGACTCCAAACAACAATTTCAATGAAAGATATTTCGATGAGAAATATATCATAGAGCAGATCAGAAACCATATATGAAATAGAAACAAGGATAGGTTTCTAATTTACTATTGAAATTCTTAATATCATAAAACGCTTTGTAAGGTAATCCAGGCATAGAAATCTATTCAAGGTAATCGAGGCATAGAAGTTCAAAAATAACACTTCCCTATGTTGTCCACACATGTTTCCAGATAGTAGGGAAGAATGTCTCATGTTTTTGGTTACACAATAACCCACACTAATGACAAAGAAGCCTATGTTTAGCCAGTTGACATCCTGATAATAAAACTATTCCTTAAGTGACCAACTTATTGAAAATAAAATATTTACAGGGAAAAGTAGTGAGACTAAAAGTAAAATTGATCAAGGAAAACCAAAAAAAAAACTTACCTAAGTTCTTTATGCTAAATCTATGTTACAACCAATTATATGGTTGAAAACAATCTAAGAAAATGCTCTATGGAGAAGAAATCATCTGCATAAATCAAAACATATGATAAAATAAACATCAAAAGAGATTAAAAAAAACTAGAGTGTTCTTAATCCGAGATGAAAAGAATTTTAACACTTCAAGTTCTCATTAAAAATCAAAACTCAAAGGCCAACTCACTCAGAAGACTTTTTTTTCCCAACCATAATTTAATTAATCATAGAGACATCAAATAGAAAATATTTAAGTGTTGATTGTCTGGGAGGGGTGGTTGAGTGTATCATTTTTAAAGTTGCATTTTCACTAATTCATAAAATGATAACATGTCCATCAGATATCACTATAGGAAAATGATGAATGAAAAGGTATGGACAACTATTAGAAAATTAACCCAAATATACAGTTAACAAGCATTGAAAGTGCAACAACTCAATGTTTCCCTTTTGCAAAAAAATAATTCTACAAATAAAACTTCTAGGAAAAATATTAGCATGCAATCCTTGATTTCTTCATGAGATTCCTTTTATTTTTAGCCAACACGTCTTTTATTAAAAAAAATGCAAAAATGAAAACCAATTAGAAACTAAGAACAAAAAATCAAATTACTTTAACCAACTAGAAGAAACTAACCTACAGTTGTAATTCATTAAAAAATAGTTTTGAAGAATTTATCCATTGGGCACCTCTCGAACAAGATAAATAGGTAGCCTTACCCATAGAGATATATAATTCCTTACAACTAAATTTATTGAAAACCCAAAACAAAAAATAAAACAACCAATTATGCAAAGAAAAGAAACTAGCCTAATATATCATATTCTTATCCTACACTACACTACACCAGCTGAAAATGAACTATCTGAATTCATAATGCCAATGTAGCCATCCACCCAACTCCAAATCTGTAAACACATGTTCATTGAGAATAATTAACAGAAATTGGAGCAGTAATAAACTAGAAATAGGAAAAAATAAATCATTGTAAACTCTATCCATCACACTGAAGTTGTCACGGTTATTATTCATGGGGAATCTACCTAAATAAGATTCCTCCAACCATGCCTCAATTTTATCATAAACTCTACAATAAGTACCATAGAATTGGTGGGGGGATTTCATGAGAGAGTAGCATACCTTTAGAAAACCATATATGAAATTGCCTTGACTTTGTAAAAGAGCCTCAATGTTGATATAATCATTATTTTCATAAGACAAGACAAAATAATGAGGGCCTAATATAACCACCAGTCTAGACCGAAGTTCCTCACTTTCTTAGCAATATTCCCTATGATCATACTTCAAATAACCAATAACTTGGGATGAATTACTGGGATTTAATAATATACATGGACTAGCCTCCACCATGTTATAAGGTGTATAATTAAAACTATGATGGAAGCCACTAATGTCATTTATCTCAACTAATTGGCTACTTGTACAAGAAGATTCTTTATTAAAAATAAAATTAGGAAAGTCAATAGAAGACTTATTAAAATATGGTTGTTACATCACCCTCTTATTCCCATGTAAAAGGTTGATAAGGCATAAAACTACTAAGTTCATGGGAATAGATCTCATCTTCTCCTTGTTCTAAGGGTACATTATGAACATCTTGTACTTTTTTGAAGTTTGGCAATGTATCATGAGTTAAAAAAGGATCGTGAATAGTTTCCTACACAACACAACCATCAAAATGATGAGGGTATAAAGAATAATAAGTATAAGAATTAAGAAAATGAAATGCCTCTCTATTAAGATAAATATCATCAAAATGATGAGGGTATAAAGAATAATAAGTATAAGAATTAAGAAAATGAAATGCCTTTCTATTAAGATAAATATTTTCAAAGGTATTCTCTTTTAATGGTATCACTTCATCCTTAAGCACATTGTTTATTGGTTTTGATTGTGAATTGGTAGGCTCCACGCTGGTAATTCTTTCACAATCAAAACCTTCTCCCTTTACTAAGAAAGATATCAATTGTTGTTAAGAAAATGGTATGCATTGAGTGTTTATTTCTTATCTTTGAGTTAATCGATCAACATTGTTATTTTTCTTCTTTAAAATATGTAAAATTTGAATGTCTTCCAAAACATAATCATTTTTAGGAGAGAGGATAAAATCAACACAATTATTAGAACAAGAAGGATGAATGAATAATTCAATAACTACAAAAAAAAATCTTGATCTTTATAAATCAAACTAGAGTCAGTGCAACAATTATAATCAACATAAATTAATTCCAATTTCTTTATTTCTAAAGGAAGTGTCAGGTTTTGTGTGCCCAAATTTTATTCCTTAATTAATTTATAATCATTTATGTCTTTCTCCTTTAGAAAATCTGAACACAAAACGTTATCCAAGACACGTTGATGTTCATGGTTAGTAGGAAAAGATAACAGAAAATCACCAAGTTTTGAAAACAAGAGGGTTCAAGAATGATCTTGGGGAGATAATCCGCAATATGGTCAAAGGTGGTGACCCCAAGAATTTTTTATTGAATGTTTTCAATCAAACCAAGGGGATAACGTTCCACACCAAAAACATGAGCATCTAAATTACATTCAATTAGTTTTGTTCCTAAGGTAGTTATCATATATACAGGGTCATGACAACTTTCTTCATGATTCTCCATAGTTTCATCCTCCACTTCTTGTGATGGAAAAGATAGAATAGGATAATGAGAACTTGACATAACCATTAGTGTGACCTGAAATGTCTCATTATCAACTGAAAATCATTCCTTTATGCTAGCTACAGAAAAATATTAACTCAAATTTACGACACAAGAGGGTTCTTGGTCATCACTAAAAAAAATGTGGGGAATGGAATGGTAAGAGGATACATATGATTCTTCCAAAGAATAATGTTCTTTATAATCTATATCCTTTGGAGTGAAGAAAGTTCCAAGCGTACATTGTTCGACCAGATCGTTAGTATCTTCATAATTTTCATGTAAATCAACATAAGCACATAAAATAGCATCAAGATGTGATTTACATTCTTCACTCACTAGTTTATCTTTCTCATTAGAGAGAGAATTTAAATGTAGAATTCATTCCCTAATAGAG
Source organism: Picea mariana (assembly GCA_032191745.1). Taxonomy (NCBI): domain Eukaryota; kingdom Viridiplantae; phylum Streptophyta; class Pinopsida; order Pinales; family Pinaceae; genus Picea; species Picea mariana. The sequence goes on along the minus strand of JASDQU010684083.1, from coordinate 28,569 downwards.
GGGAAATCATCCAAATGAAATCTATAGAGAAGACGCATAAACCTTAAATACAATTCTTCCAAAGATTCATATTTTGTATTCTTAAGTTTTATTATGTATTCACACAATTAATCATAATATAATTCTTAAAAACATGCAAGCATAAATTGTTCCCGTGTGTGAATAGAGGTGGCAATCAAAGTCTCACACCAACTTTTAACTCAGACTTCCAAATTAAGAGTGAACAATTTGCGTATGACACCTTCATGAGTAATATTCTGAGAAAAATAAATAAACAGAACTGAATAATATGTTCAGATGTAGATGTCTCTCCCTCCCAGTAAAATTTAATTTGTGACAAGAAATCAAATATATTTCTAGTAGTGTTATAAGGTACAAAACTAGACATATATTTCCATAAATAGGTTTGGGAAGGAATCATTAATACATAAAAAGAATTAACAATAATCACTCCATAGGCTCAACTTCTCATCTATCCCTTCTTCTAGCGTCATTTATGTTGACGGGTCCAAATGGCTTGTCAAGCAGGTAAGAGAAAATACCTGATGGTGAGTCTCAATTAGACACACTCTCGTTTGGGATGGTAAATTTCGACCAATATGTGGGCCTAGTCATAAATGATTTTAGAGGATAACTTTTTCCAATGGGCTAATTTTTCATGGATTTTCCCAAAAAAAGATTCACTAATTTCCATTTTTTCTAAAAATGATTTGCCTAAATTCCATGGAATAAAATTATTTTACCTTAAAAATCACCAAAATTTTATAGAAACTATATAAAATCCTTAGAAATTTGAATATTTTTACAAAATTATCGCCAAATATTTTACATTTTTCATATTAAGGACTAGTAATATTAGCCTAGGTTTCTACATTTTAATATAAATTTCCATCCTTAAAATTATCCCTAGGCCTAGTTGCCACTACAAATTATAATAAAAAGGAAAAGAAAGTGAACTATCCCCTAAAGAATTTTAATTAATTCTAAATATAATCTAATTAAAACAAATGTAAATTATCTAAACCAACTACTTCTAACCTATACCGCATGATCAATTCTAACAGATAGATACAATATAAGATAATATCATCAATTGCATAAGTAGTTCATTACAAACAACAATATATGAAAGAAATTATGCAACAAATAGAAACATAAATAGCTACATATTACACCTGCCACACCATCACTGTACCCATTAGAAATCATAAATGCATAAGCATCTTAAATAGCATGTACAAAAATAGTTCATATAGCAAATTATTCAAGAAACTCATGAAACAACAACACATGTAGAATAATCTCATATACAATCGCAAACACTTGTGATCTCGAAATGTATTTTGTTCTTTATTGAATGATAATAGTACCATCCGAAGCTACAATGGGAAAAAATCCCTCTCTTCATATAATAAGTTCACTTTTATAAAATAAGAGAGGCTCTTCAGTGCCTATAACTATTCATTTTTTTTTTCAGTTACAACTTTTCATTTCATCTCCTTTTGTTTTGTTATCATACAATTCAAATTCCCCCCAACACATTTATTAATAAATGTATTAAAATTAGAGATAAAACTTAAGAAGACTCTTAAAGTCCCCATATTTAAGTTGTAGGAATTCTATGAGTTACAATCATTGGAAATATCCTCAATTCCACTCAGTTGCATCTGCTTCTATCCTTTGAATTTTACAAGCATTTCATAGGTCAAGATGGTAAAAAGTATTTTACTAACATTTTCTTCATTATTCTAGCTTTCAGATGATCCCTCTCGCGCCTGATTTTGTTTTTGAATCATGTGTTATGGCTACCTAAAGAATTTATAGTTCATCCCCCATCAAATTTGTGGCCCTCTTTTACCTGAATGTTTTAGGCATATATGTTGTTGATATGGCTTGAGTTACTCTCCCAACGCGTTCTCCTCTTCAATATATTTCAATGATCCCTCTCTTTCCTGATTTGGCTTTCTGAATCAGAATTTATGGTTGCCTGAAGTTGATACTCAACGGTCATTGATATGCTGATAGGGTTGATCTGGACCATTGATCTTATGCTCTAAAATGATTATCCCACATGCATTGGGGAAATTAACTATGATTAGTTTATAAATTTTTCCCAACCCTTAGCAGATTTTGTGTGAAGTTAGGGTAGTCATGGAACCTTGATCTTGAGTAGTTATTTTGGACCGTAAACCAAAGTAAAATAGGAAACAAAATAATAAATAAATAAAATAACCCTACATGTGTAAATCCCAAAAAATAATCAAATTCAAAAAATAAAATAATCAAATTCAAAATTGAATGATTTCGGGGAAATGTTTCAAAAAATGTCCTAAGGTAATTCTCTATGGGTCAATTTTGATAAGGTGAGTCCTCATGGGGAAATACCGAAATAATATTAAAATAATATAGTGGATTCTGAAGGTTCGGGAAGAAAGGTTTCGGGAAATTAGGGGAAGTATGTCCTATGGTAAAATCCTTATGGGAAAATCTCAATAATTTGAAGCCCGATGGAATTGGGGGATGAAATAATAAAGAAAATTAAAATTAATTAATAAAAAAATAAGATTAATAAAAAAAATAAAAACTCTAAAGAAATAATAAAATACAATTTGGAATCTTAGGAGTAAATGCATAAAAAAATAAAATTAAAATGAAATAAGAAAAACAATAAAATAAAAAATATATCCTTAAATGAATGTAATGTTCCCAAGCCAAGATGCTAGGAACATTGCATTTTTCATTGATTTTATGGGTTTTTTGGTTGTGGCATTTCGTCAAACACTTTGCTGATTTTGATCTTTTAGGTTCCATTAGGGTTTATACTGATGGTTTTAATGTGTGTTTGCAGAAACAAATAAGAATATATAGCAATGGAACATACCTAAACAATATACAAGATCAACAACACAAGGAATAACCAAAAATACCTCAGATTTGATTTTATGCATACTAGTAGAAGATCATGGTATAATAGATCTATAGATCGGGAGCAATATAGTTGAGATCTCATAGCCAAATGACAATATCCATCAGGTGAATCCAAGAAAAGATGATACAAGCCTCCAAAATCCAAATAGCTGTATAAGATAAGTGACAAGTTGAAACCCTTGCCCTCAGATGTATCAAACCCTCAAAATGGATGAGTTATGCACTAGTTTCTGGTTATAGCTCTATGGAGATTTAGGCCCTCTTCCTCCTTCACTCTAATCCACCTCAAAACTCATGAGAAGAGTAGATATGAGATCTCAAAACATTGTAGGAGGGTTCCTTTGTTGAATAATGGATTTTTACCATCCACATGAATAGATCCACTTCAGGAATTGCGCACTTCACTAAGGGGAATCATGGCATGCTCATAATAAATCATATATCATCCCAAACACACCACAAGTAGACCAAGAAAGGAGTTATCATATCTACCATGCTAACTCAATAGAAAAACCCCTTGAATCTCCTTCTCCTTTCCCAAATTGAGTGGACCTAGTTCCTCTAGTGCACCCTCACGTTGGAAACCCTCAATGATGCACACCATTTCCCTTCTGTACATGTGGCTAATGTAGAATCCACATGTGACTGAATAGATCTGATGTAGAATGTTGATGGAGGATTATTTCACCTTCGTGACCAAGCTTGGACTAGTTTGGGTGCGATCTTTCACCACCGAGCTGATCTCTAGGGTTTGTTAAGTCAAAACTCTCAAAACCCCCAAGTGCATGGGCTCACTAGCAAGAAGCTAGATATCAACTGATAAACAACATAATGAGAGAATAGAGGCTCCTATATCTATTTTGTCCTACCTTCTCACCTTGTCTCTTCAAGTGACTTTGACTTTATTTAATTATTAATTAATTAATTAAATCACTTTAATTAATTAATTAACCATTTTACCTCTAAAAAGTGGTTTATCTCTCCTTGTGGCTTCTCTGGCCCCTGAAAGTCACTTCTCATCATCCTATCTTGTAGTGTTATTCCTCACAAATCCAATGAGATATTAAACTAAGAGGTTCCTCCAAGTATTATGCCCAATATGACCTCCTTAGTGAATATAATTAACATATAGCCCAAAATAACTCAAAATTATAGAAATCGTCGAAATGCAATGAAACCAAATCCAAGTTGTGTGGAATGGATCATGATGATGAAATAAGATGAGCGATGCAAGTCAGACCCCAAAAAACCTCTCAATAGCTCATGTACTCTCTATAACCTCCATCTGGCCACTCTGGTCATCATAACACTATGTAATATAATGATGTCCCAAAGTGGGGACATTACAGTCCTCCCTGCTAGAATATTGTTTGTCCTCAAGAAATAACTGAATCAATCCATATATGATACCGGGGTCCCATTTCCACCTATGGGACACACAATAGGCTCCATCCAAAGCTGAACTATCACGCACTCTGCCCCATGGATCCCATATCAGGACATGAACTGCAATACCCTGTGAAGCATAATCCTGTAACATTTCAACACCATGAGTCTCCTGCAAATGACACATGGCCTCAACCCAAAATGAGTCTATCCTCCAATTCCATACCAAGACCAATACAGTATCCACCAACTGCACATGTTTCTTCCATAATGAGGTACTACAAGACCTCAATGAATCACCCTCAAGTGATGTGCTCCCCTCAATATTGAAGCTTACTAGAAAGTCAAAGTGACTTCCCCTTACAAGGATCCACTCACCTCTTTCAGTCGATGAAATGATCAGCCCTATAATCCATGGGCCCCATGCTAGTCTCTTCCCAGTATCACCACCCTGACACTGCACTACTATGATCATGATTGTCTACTCATAGTATACATACTGGATCCCCCACTACTAGGTCCTCATGCTAAAATACCTGTGAAAATTGGACCTGTTGTCAAGAAGTTGCACCTATAAAAGTATCTACGTGGAAGTAACATTTTCCCAACCATCTCCATACTCGATCATGAGTATCAATAGGAAGAACCTCTCTCGCATCATAGGACAATCCCCTGCAAGCCCTCTCAAAACCATCCAAGAGTGAAGTATGTTTCTCTCTGGTGCAATATGGACCATCATAAGGTGAAACAACCTACTAACCAAATGGACTCCTGAATCCCATGGAAAACTTGGAAGTTAATCACTTCCAATCCCCACTAACTGCTCATGTCTCATACTGATAACTTTTAGAATCCCTCCATGTTCATCCCCATGAGAATCTGAATTTGTGTCTCCCTCTGATATATCAGTTGTCCCATGGCATAATATGCTCACCATCATGCCCAAGGTATCAACTATATGTCTCTGATGATCCACCCCTATGTTGTTGTGTGCAATAAATACGCTCCTTTCAGGAGGTCTCGGCCTACCAACTCTCCATGTCCCATGCCCATGTCTATCACCCCCTACACTACTGTCAATTATGAAAGTATCGGAAAGGGATAATAGACATATCTGCAAATGATCGTGGGACTAGAAAGTGTCATATACTTTGGTCAATCCAAAGGATTCAACCAAAAGCTTGTCCACTGGTACCCATGGTAAATACTCGCTTGTAGTCATCATTGAACCCCAACCATCAGATAAAACCGGAGGTAACTCCAAAAAATGTTGGTCAATCACTCTCCCACCATCATAACTCCTATAGTTGTTGCTACTGTGAAGGTGATCTCTCAGAACTATGTGTTGCTGCAAAGGAGAGGAATCTCCATGCTCCACTAAGTGTGTCGCCTTCCTGCAATCCAGTGTGCCCCTCTAAATCCCACTGTACATCTCTCTCATCGTCATATATCCAAGGTGTATTACCAGATCATCCTCTGTGGGGATATAAACCAATCTTGTAACATAAATGAAAGTGTTCTCGTAACTTTCCCTGGCTCTGGAATCCTCGTGTATGTGTATGACTAATTGTATCAGAACAAACCATGAATTGTGGCCCCTATGACACTCGAACATCCTCCAACAATGTAACTAAGGAACATATCTGACTCTCTACTGAGATAGATATAGTGTATCTCTGGCTAGTCTCCTTAAGGAGATCCTCCAATATGGACTCTGATTCTTGAAGGGTTGTCTGTGTGCCTTTCAAGAATCCCCGTGTGCTCCCCAACTCATGAGTGATTCGGTCTACCTCCAACTCCTACTCCCTCGGGGTCCTGTGATACATCCTGCCAACCTCCAATAGGTAATCTCTCTTCATCAACAACTTCTGGTAGTCGGTGCTCATCATGGTCACTCTCTCCCTAAGAGTATGAAAGTCATCCATGGCAAGTCCCCCATATGATCTATCATGTGTCATTGATGTCCACTAGAAATAATTTGCTACCAATGCATGTGTGTCCTCCATGCATCTAGTGGTTGCCATGATCATGTCCTCACTGAATCTCAACTACCCTGCCAAGTGTTGTGACTTCTGATCATAATCCTGCCGAATTGCTACCTCAGTCCCCTCACTGCTAGTGTCCACCATGGAATCCCCAACAACACTCTCTGCAATGTTAAGGTACTAAAATTCTCATTGTCCTATGTGCTACTAGGTCCTCATGTATGCCACTGCACACCATCACCAACTACTACCCCCATACAAATCACCATGTATCATGTATGGGAAATTGTATCCTCCTGTGCACTCACCCTACTACTATCATCTACACCTGGATCCCATACAGATGTGTCCAGACATGTGTTATGGTCATCCCAACTAATAAGAAGTGCAATATCATCACTGCAAACCAGTCATGTAAGTAAGTGTCCCATCAAATTGTTCGTCTCCAAAGTCTGATCAAACAATGGAGTCTCCTAAAGAGGTGAATCACTCTCCTCATACCGATAGTTATGTGTAATTTCCACTGTCTCCAAGTCATGTCTCTCCTATGGTGTCTACAGATCCATATGCCCCTGGTGTACAACCCTCACACAAGGCTCCTCCACCATATCATAGATTCCATTGATATCCTCATGTGTCATGGCTATCATAGGTGTATGAAAAGATGAAAATTGTGTCACGATCATCATAGAAATCTCATCCTCCTCCATGCGTGACTCCCTAAAATCCATGTCTACACCCAAGGGTAGGTCATCCGATCTCCTAATATCATCATGTCTCAATGTTAACATATGTGAATCCTCACACGTGTCACCACTATGCTGAAGTGTTGAATCCTCAACATTGCCTGATGTGGAAGATAAAGAACATGTGCTATCATCCTGTCCAACCAACTGTCCCTCAGATGCACAAGAGTCACTAGCATCATCGGAATGCTCCAAATAATCATCTATTGTTGCATCCTCATACATCTCCTCATCCTCACTATCATAGTGCACCTCAAAAATGTGCACCTTCCCTTTACCCCTGCATATGTGGTCTAGCTCCCAAGGCTCTTTGCAACTGTAGAAACATTCCCTGCTCCTAATGGGTGTAGGTTTAATCTGTGCTTCCTTCCATCTAGCTTCCATAGCTATGTTTTACTCTGCTATGCCAACCCAATGTGCAATCTCATCTTTTCTCCAACTAGGACTTTGTATGGACACAAATTGTTGGAATGTTATTAGATCCCTGAGAAGCTCATTGAGGGTTTGATATTCCCTCTCACAATCAACAATCCCTCTAGAAAATTCCAAAATATCCATATATCTATTGTCCTTTGCTATCCTGACCCAATGTGTAGCCTCATATTTTCTCCAAATAGTATTTTTTATGGACACAAACTATTGGAATGTTATTATATCCCTGAGAATCCCATTGAGGGTTTGATATTCCCTCTCATAATCAACAATCCCTCTAGCAAAATCCCACATATCCATTTCTCCTTATGGAAGATCCCTTAGGCTAACAGGATTTATGGCTTTGCTACATGTGATAATCCCCACTGGTTGGGAGCATCAACACTCTGATACCACTGTAATGTTCCCAAGCCACGATGCCAGGAACATTGTGTTTTTAATTGATTTTATGGATTTTCTAGTTGTGTCATTTCATCAAACACTTTGTTGATTTTGATCTTTTAGGTTTCGATAGGGTTTATACTGATTTTTTTAATGTGTGTTTGCAGAAAAAAATAAGAATATATAGAAATAGAACATACCTCAACAAGATACAAGATCAACAACACAAGGAATAACCAAAAATACCTCAAATCTGATTTTATTCATGCTAGTAGAAGATCATGGTACAATAGATCTGTAGATCTGGAACAATATAGTTGAGATCTCATAGCCAAATGAAAATATACATCAAGTGAATCCAATACGAGATTATACAAGACTCCAAAGTCCAAATAGCTACATAAGATAAATGGCAAGTTGAAACCCTTACCCTCATATGTACCAAACCCTCAAACTAGATGAGTTGTGCACTAGTTTCTGGTTGTAGCTCTATGGAAATTTAGGCCTTCTTCCTCCTTCACTCCAATCCACCTCAAAGAGTCTAATAAGAGTAGTTATGAGATCTCGAAATACTGTAGGAGGTTTCATATGTTGAAGAATGGAGTTTTTCCCTCCACATGAATAGATCCACTTCAGGAATTGTGCACTTCACTAAGGGGAACCATGGCATGCTCATAGTAAATCATATCTCAACCCAAACACACCACAAGTAGACCAAGAAAGGAATTATGGTATCTACCATGCTAATTCAATAGAAAAACCCCTTGAATATCCTTTTCCTTTCCCAGATCGAGTGGATCTAGTTCCTCTAGTGTGCCCTCATGTTGGAAACCATCAATGGTGCACACCACTTCCCTTCTGTACCTGTGGCTGATGTAGAATCCACTTCTGACTGAATATATCTGATGTAGAATGGTGAGGGGGGAATATTATACCTCCGTAACCAATCTTGGACTAGGTTGGATTGGATCTTTCACCACTAAGCTGATCTCTAGGGTTTGTTAAGTCAAAACACTCAAAACCCCCAAGTGCATGGGCTCACTAGCAAGAAGCCAAATATCAATTGATAAACAACATAATGAGAGAATAAAGGCCCCTAAATCTCTTTTATCCTCCTGTTGGAAGCCACACATGATTTTCGATACTCACCACGATAAAAAAAGACTATACCTTTATGTATCTACCATCACCTTCTAATTGTAAATATTTCAAGGCAATGATTGGGTTAAGTTTACCTTAATGAGTTTTTCGTTTGTTTTAGTTTTAATTAATGACTGTAAGCATGAATTTAAACATAAAAACTTGGATTGTTTTCATAATCTCTTACCTTAGAAATATCATTTTAAAATCCACCCATATATGATTAAAATTCAAATCTTATGAAATGGTTGGTTAATTCACTATTGAAATATTTGTGTATTAGGGTTATTAAGAATTCATTGGTTCTATAGTTCATTGGCGAAATGTTTGAATACACAGGAACTTTGGTTAATTGTTTGTATTATTCTCATGAGTTTAGTTGTCATATTAGAATTCATGCAAATGATTACAAGCATGTTGTACTTGCGTTTTCTCCTTATCTTGCTGGCCCAAAACATTAATGAGACTATTCATTATGTGCATAGGGTTTTGTACTCTGTGAGTTTTGGCACTTATCGTGAGAAATGGATTGGAGTCTTGCAAACCTTCAGGTTTTCATTTTCCCTAATTCTCCTGTCCAAGTTATGATAGCCCCCATACTTTGCGATTTTCATGCTATTACATCCTATTTAGACCTGTATCTACTACTCATCTGTTGGGAACCTAAACCTAGCCTTGGTGATTTCTATTGTATCCTTATCACAGTGGTCATGGAACCCATCGTTCATATCGAGCCGAATGGATTCCAAGATTTGCTATCCCATGACAACGCTATTGACGACCTAAAGGATCATGGGTGGGATGTATTCCTCAAGAAGTTCGAGGGCTATAATATCCAGGTTGCAAAAGCATTTGCGCAGACTTTTGACGGCTTCAAATCCAATATTGGGGATATACAGTTGGAATTAACAGAGGATTTTGTGAGCAAGGCAACATGAATCCAATATAAAAGTGAGAGGTGGTTCAAGAACGCTAAGATAGAAGACGTCCCATGGAGTTTATTCATGGATTCCTATAAAACCACTTGTTGTATAAAAGATATTCCTATCACTCTGTTAAAACCTAGATGGGATAGTATCCTTTTAATTCTGAAGTAGTTTTTTACATGTGAAGTCTGATATGGGATGGTTTTTCTATACCACATCCGTTTTCTTATGAATTTCATATAGTTTGAGTTGGATATGCCTTTTTACCTATTGATGAGTCTTTAATTTCCAAGTGTTATAAGCGACAGGGTATCAATTCGAGTTTGTTTCACCATGGATTCGTTAAACTCTTGTTGGTTTATCACATGTCGAAGATAGGTGACAATTGGGAAAACTTTCTGATAAGAAATGGATTCACCCAGACCAACGCTACAACCAACCCTCTTTTAACTGCAAACACTAACTCGGACAGACCAGTAGCTGAAAGCCAGTTCGTTAATTCAATTGATGGCCCATAATTTATTGTACTAGTTTCTGTTGTTAATGAAACCCTTGTGGATAAAGATTTATCATGTAGGTTTTCACCTGGAAGATCTCTAAAACAAGTGATTTTCAAATTAAAAGAAAAGGATCATCATGTGCCTATGAATGATTCTAGTTTAAACATATATGATAATCCTGTTATCAAGAATGTCCGTAAAGGAAAGAAACCAAAGAGCACGGATTTAAGTTTTAGGAATAAGAATGTTGGACGTTTGATTTCTAGAAAAATAAGAAATTGAAAGGGTAATCATCTGAACTCGATCGATCCAATCGAGATCGATGATCGGTGCTCAGATCGTGAGATAGGGGATTTCTTGGCTCATGAAGACCCAAAAAATCAGTGTTCCAGGAGAGAGATTATTACCCATGTTAAACAATATGATTTCGTGACCAATTTTCCCCTGTGTCTTAAGGGTACAGAAGGATTTTCTAATATCAGGCACGATCTAGAACAAACCACGGGTAAAAATGAAGCACCCCTTGTTGATTGTGTTCCACGTTGAACTGCCATTTCCCCGGTACACTGTGATAGCTGCCTCGACTAGATAGAGCGCTACTATACAAATGTTCCGCTCTTATAGGCCCAAATTAAAATCTTTTCTACTCAAAATTCTCTGTTGAAACAAGAGAACCTTGACCTGAAGACACACACAAAGAGGGAGAATAAACGATCCAAGAGGGATGGAAATATAATCATTAAAAACACAACCAGTTTCAAAGAAATTCTAAATTCCAAACTGTCAGATCCCTCTTTGGCTAATTTTTAATGGTAACACGATTTTGTTTTGATTTCATTCAATTCTATTATTAAAGTAGAAATAGGTAGATTTAAATTTTGATTTCATTTACTAAAAATAAGACTAGCTAGAGAATCTATGATTTTGTAGCCAGTCTCTTTTAAATAATAATTAGTAATTAGTGATTGTTTTTCTAATACATCAAAATGGTTTTTCTATTCACAAGAAATGGAAGATTATGCTGCTAATTGCATGGAACAAATGCTTTGAATTAAACACTCAAATGTTCAGTGGTTTCTCCCTTTTTATGTTTTATAAAACATTGGTTTATTTTTTAACAAACCAACTCATGTATGAGTGGTTTCTAGTCCACTATATTTGTAATATAATTTGATTTTGGGGGATTCAACTCTATCTTGTATGATATGATCATTTGGATCCTAAACTAGTTTAAATAATCTTCACTCTTGCTAGTAAAGACATCTTTTATTTGGATGCATTATGGACATGTAACTTTCAAGACTATATGGACAAGCTTTTCACTCTTTGGCTTTAGACCAGCATGGAGCTTTCCTATTATGTTTTTCTTTTTATATTATGGAATGTTAATATGTTATACAACTTTGTTCTTATCAGCATATGATATTTCATTTTATTCGGCACTTTAAATTCCGTCTGTAATGTTTTGTTCATATATTACATCTATGATCATTATTTCATTTAAATATCATTGATTTATGCTTAACGTTAAGTGATGTATTACATGAATACTTTATATTAAATTTCTCTTACTATAAGTGTTCGTCATTACAACATCACATTATCTATATGTTTATTACTCTGTTCTTATATCTTTTCTCCAAAAAATACCTTTGAGTTTACTTTGGGAATGTTAGCACAAGCCTATTACAGGCTTTTCTCATAGGCAAGATAGAAAGGAGTTTGAATTGCGCAAAGACATAAACTCAATACTTGATTAATCTCAGGTTAGTTTTACTTGTATTTTATGTCTGTTATTAGTTTATTTATTAATGAAACAAGAACAGTTTAAATTGGTTTTGACTGTTATTATGTTCTTGTTTCAAATTATGTCTTATTAGTATGTGTCAGTTCTTAGATTTTAAATTATTAATCATAAAATCTAAAATGTATGTGATTTCCTTATCTACTACATAAAAAATTACAAAAAACATTGATTTCGCAAGACATCCACCAAAAACTTGCAAACTATAAATACCCTTTTCATAATCGCATGCTCATGTTTCTATTTTAACACTTGTAAATAATTAAATCCATGTACATAGTATCGTAGTTTCGTTTAGATCAGTTTTCTTTCTTTTTATTATTTTAGGATTTTAGTTAGCCAACAGAGTCATTAAATCCACCAGGTCATCTCACTCTAAACGGATTGGGTTATTTAGACAACCCCCGTGCAGATTTTACCTTCCATTTGACGGCGCTTCACTTATGCCAATCAACAAATGGTGCTAGAAGGAGGACCTGAATTAAATTGATGGCACGTGGAGGTCGTAAGACTCCTCCCCCACACACCCTCTCTCCTATCGTAATGCGTAGTCTCTCAGACAATAATGTTACACTTGAAACAACAACTACCTCAAATGATAACCTTGATATTCCCGTTGAACCAGTGACACCAGTTCCTCAAGGGGCCAACATCCAAGAAATTGTTCATTAGTCACTCATAAGAACGCATAGTGCCTTAGACCGTATCAGACAATCTGGTAGGCCACTTAATCAACCAATTGATTTCTCAGATATCTGAGAACAACTCTAAGGAACTAGTCTGCTCCAAAACCCATTAGGTATAAACACCACCAATCGTATTGTAACACTCATTACTGGAGCATGAGGACCTAGTATTCCACCATCCCCCCCTAAATATTCTCCATCCTCTTCAGGAGGAGAGTCTTCAAACAAAGGAATCTCTTCATTAGAACTATCTTAGCCTTCGACACCATCAACTCCCATGGTGAACCAAAATAATCATACCTTGGCCTGATCAAGATGTCATAGTTGTACTTGGGCCCCAACACCCATTACCGAAACATCCGGAGAAATGGTTACCCAAATTTGACCCAGATTCAAAGAAATCTGCTGAGGATCACATCAAAAAAACTATGTTGGCCATTAGACTCTTAAGTGTTGAACATGAGGATGTAGTATGCATATTATTTCCTTATACGTTTGAGGGAAATGCCTCCACATGGTATTTTTCTCAGTAGCCCCAAACCATCGTCTCTTGGGATAAGTTTAAAACTAGTTTATTGGAAAATTTCGGAGGCGATAAATCTATGGAGGTCCTGGTTATGGAACTCTCCAGCTTAAAAATGAATCCTAAGGAAAAAGTGAAATAATTTAACCAAATATTTTTGACGTTAAAGAACAAAATCCCTACAGATTTGATGCCTGCAAAATGTCTAATTGTTGCATATTATGCTAAATCCTTTCACAATAACATAGCCATATGGGTCAAAAGGTCTAAAAAGAACACGTTGTTAGAATCCTTTGAGGAGGCGAGCCAAATTGAAAAGGATATATTAAGCTTAAAATACAATCTTAGTAGTGAATTTGAAACAACCTCATCTTCTAAGAAGAAAATAGAAATTCTCACTAGGCCACCTCAACTTAAGAATCAACAAGAAAGTTTAGACTTAGAAAGCTTTCCAAAATTTGTCCAATCAGGTCATTGACTTGAAGGTATCAGTCGAGGATGCATCCACAAGAAAAGGAAGTTTTAAACCTCCTTTCATAAAACCTTTTCCTCCTAACTGGCCAAACCTGACCATAGAATGTCTAAATTTCGAAAGTTTACAGTATGCTTTGCAAACCATCTTAGAATCACATGATAATTCTACTTATGTTCCTCCAAAAAATCTTGATGATACAGTTGAAGAGGAGGTACCAGAAGAAGAGGATTCATCTCCTCCTGTTTTTGGTCACTTGTCGGATAGTATTTTCCAAGAAAATTTTGAAATTGTTCACCCCTGCAACACAAGAAGAAAAACCCAAAACAAACCCCATGTAGAAGCAAGTAAAAATGTGTTTCCAAAACAATCAAAGCAAGATGAAATTAAACAAATATTAGCATCCCATGTTTTATAATATGATTTAATTGAATATCTAAAAAAACTGAGGGCTAATATTTTTGTTTTTGAGATGCTGAAATTTCCCCTTATTTTGCAGAAAATGCTTCAAAGTATCGCTGAAAACAATAAAAAGAGCAATCCTAGCAACAAAAAATCAGCAAAAGTTGATTTAAATACAACCAAAAAGGTCCCAACTAAAATGACATCTGAACCTCCAAATAAAAGGGACTTGGCAGAAAAAACTGTAGCAAATGTAGATAAAACTATTTTAGGGACAACAACTAAAAATCAATAGAGATTTGTTGTTAATACTCGAAAAAATGTCCCGCCTTTTTTGTTAACCTTTGAAATTTTTAATAGGAACGTACATAATTGCATGGTCGATTCCGGTGCATCATCAAACGTGATGCCTCTATCTATTTTCCAAAAAATTATGTAGAAGTTAAACCTTCTGATCTCAAAATCATTCAGCTAGATCGAACAAATGTTAAAGTAATTGGTGAACTTAAGAATGTATTAATTAGATTATCATCCAATCTGAAATTTCATTAGATAATTGATATTATTGTTGTTGATATCCCTGAATTTTATGGCTAGTTCTTAAGAAGGGATTAGTCAGAGCAGTTTCACGGTTAGTTTGTCACAGATTGGTCCCACTTGTGGCTGTCTGAAAATGGCCAGCCCAAAAAAATTAGGATAAACATAGAACGTTATCTTAAGCATATTATAACGGATCTGAATGACACAAATGAACATTTCATTACATATGCTAATTCAGTTGAAACGTGGGGAATGAATACCTTCTTTGGTAATTTCATGACCGAAATCTCTCCCATCACTGATCCTGCACAACAATCTGAAGTTGTAACCTATACTCAAACATCTGCTCTGCCAAGTATGTCAAGTACTTCCAACGACGCTCAGATATGGTCCTTATACTTTGACAGATCCAAATCCAAAGAAGGAGGAGGTGTTGGTTGTGTACTCATTGATCCTACAAGTAATAAGACTTTTATTGCTTGATGGTTAAAGTTCGAATGTACCAATAACACGGCCGAATACGAAGCACTTCTACAAGGACTCGGGAAAGATTTGGATATGGATGTGCAGAATTTGATAGTATTTGGTGATTTGGAAATCGTGGTTAAGCAGGTAAGAAATGCCATACATTGCCTAGCACCACATCTCAAAAGCTACCAGACAGAGGTATGGAGTTTAATGTACACATTTTTAGCTTTCAACATAAATTCCATTCCTAGGTTGAGTAATTCAGAAGTTGATTTATTGGCCAATGTTGCTTCTAGACTATAGCCCACTGAAGGTCTTTCCCCTAATGTGTTTTCAATTGAATTGTTGTTTAGATCGTCAATCCCAGATAACATTACAAATTGGAGAGTATTCGATGACGACCAACAGATTATCAACTTCCTGCATATGGAAGATACTATCAAAGGTGCAGTCATTGATGAAGGTACTCATGATGAGAACCTCCGAAATTTCATAGTAATAACTGATCCTCGATCTCCTGAATCGACATCTGAGCTGGTAAACTCTATCCCTAGATCTGTTGTATGACTAGACAAATTTTATGACTTGCATGATAAATTTAGAGGGACAGTAAATTGAAAAACTAACAGTTCTTCTTTGATTTATGAGATGGTTAATTTAGGAACAAAGGATAATCCTCAAAATATTAATCTAGGAAAGGGATGTTCCGAGCAAGAAATATCTTCTTTTATACAGTTATTTAAAGAATTTAAAGATATTTTTGCTTGGACATATGATGACTTGAAAACATTTGATCCTAACATCATGCAACATGTTATCCCCATGAAACCCCAGACTCAGCCTTTTCAACAGAAATTGAGGAAGATGAATCCTAAATTAGAACCCACTGTTAAAAAATAACTAAACAAATTACTAACTGCAAAGACAATTTTCTCGGTTAGGAACATGCAATGGGTGTCAAATATAGTCCCTGTAAGGAAGAAAAGTGGTGAAATTCGACTCTGTGTTGATTTTCGAAACCTAAATCGAGCATCTAATAAAGAAAACTACCATGTTCCTCCAATGGAACAAATTCTATAGTATATGTCTAGCTCCGAAAGACTATCTCTGCTAGATGTTTTTTCGGGATACAACCAGGTCCTCATGTCTCCCTCAGATCAACTGAAAACCACCTTTTGCACCCCATGGGGCACTTATGCCTACATGAAAATGCCTTTTGGACCGATAAACGTTAGTGCCACTTTTCAGAGAGAAATGGATATTCCTTTATGTGGCCTTATTAAACAGTCAGTCATGGTCTACCTTGATGATGTCACTGTCTTCTCTAAATACAAGAAACATCACTTGTCTCACCTCAGTGTTGTCCTAGAATGATGCCGCAAGTTTGGAATATCTCTCAACCCTAAGAAATCACTCTTTGCAGTGGAGCAAGGTAAAAATCTTGGGTTTATAGTGTCTAAGGATGGAATGATTATTGACCCTGAAAGAACCCAAGCTATTTCTACACTCCCCCCTTCTTCTTCCAAAAAAGCCATGTAGTATTTTTTGGGCAAGATTAATTTCATCAGAAGGTTTGTCCCAAGTTTCTTGAAAATGGTAAGACCATTACAAAATTTAATTAAAAGATATGTTTTGTATCGTTGGGGACCATAAGAAAGTCAAGCTTTCGACTCAACTAGAAAAGAAATAATAGAGGCCCCTTCCTTGATGAGCCCTGATTTTTCTCAGGATTTCACTCTTTATACCTTTGCTTATGACCAATCTTATGTTCTTGTGTTAACACAGAAAAACGTTGAAAGCAATGAGATACCCATTGCCTTCATGAGCTCAGCTTTTAAACGAGCAGAGATTAACTACCCATCAGTAGATCAACATGCATGTAACACCCTGTTTCCCCCAGCTTGTAAATATAACTGGACTGGCCAAGAACTATGGAAAAATCATAAATGTGAATATGTGATGTAAATGGACCTTGAGGAAGAGGTCAATGAATGCGAATAAAATTTTGAATTTATTGCAGGACTGCTCAGAGGGGAAGTGCAGAAAAGAGACCATGATGGCGGTGGAAGGCACCTAAAAAGGTGGCGTTAACTTCCACCGAGAATTAATACCGTATTTGGACTCCACTGGCCCGGAGAACCAAAAGCGGCTCGCTGGCCCCAAATTTAATGTCTCGCAGGCTGGTAGGCAGATGGCTTGATGAGGGATGGTATGGTGAACCGCCCATCCGTAGAGCCGTCAGGCCTGATCGACGCGAGGGTAATCGTGCCACACACAACCTTGCAAGAGGATAAGGCATATGGCAGAAGCGATTGGGAGGGCAGACGCGAGGGGAACTCTGGCATTTTTTTTTACGCAAAGTGAGTGATAGCAGAGAGGAAGGATTGTAACCTTTGCTCCTGGTCACTGGTAGACAGAGAGACATAGTCTCACAACATCGTGGTCTCATCTTGGGGGTGGCTAGTGGTAAATCCGTTGGGAGTTGCTGAGCCTACAGTTGGGTGGAAACAGGCACCCCTCTCAGCAGTTGCACCCACTTCTGGTGTTATTTCTGATAAGTGTTTTAAATATTGCTTCTTGAAATTCATATACTGACATATATGCTTATAGAACTGTGAAATGGTTAATGATTACCGTATTAGAATGTATGTGTAGAGTTTAATAAGAAATAATAGATATATGTTTATAACAGAAAAACCACATATGGCTTACGTTGATAAATAAGTCTAATTATGCCTAGATTGAACTAAGTCATACTTCCAGCCTACCCTCGAGAATTTTCTTCCCCTTGTCTATCTTCTGGGATGCCCCGGAATAGATCTCTTCACAGAGACTTTCCCTCCTTGGAAAGGTTCATCAAGAACCTGGAAAAAGGACTTGAATGTTCAAGTCTTAATAACCCTGTACGAGGAGGAATGACCCTCCTAAAATTCTGAAGTAGCAGCGTAGGGATAAGTAACAAATCGATGGATGNGCTTGTAAATATAACTAGACTGGCCAAGAACTATGGAAAACTCATAAATATGGATATGTGATGTAAAGGGACCTTGAGGAAAAGGTCAATAAATCTGAATGAAATTTTGAACTTATTACAGGACTGCTGAGAGGGGATGTGCAGAAAAGAGATCACGATGGTGGTGGAAGGCACCTGAAAAGGTGGCGTTAACTTCCATCGAGAATTAATACCGTATTTGGACTCCACTGGCCTAGAGAACCAAAAGTGGCTCACTGGCCCCGAATTAAATGCCCCGCAGGCTAGTAAGTTGATGGCTTAATGAGGGATGGGGAGGTGAACTGCCTATCTGTAGAGCCATCATGACTGACCAGCGCGAGGGTAATCATGCCACACGCAACCTTGCGAGAGGATAAGGCGTATGGCAGAAGCGATTGGGAGGGCAGACGCGAGGGGAACTCTGGCATTACGCAGAGTGAGTGATAGCAGAGAGGGAGGATTGCAACCTTCACTCCTGGTCACTGGAAAATAGAGAGACGCAGTCTCAGAGCATCGTGGTCTCATCTCGGGGGTGGCTAGTGGTAAATCCGCTGGGATTCGTTGAGCCTACGGTTGGGTGGAAATGAGCATCCCTCTCAGCAGTTGCACCCACTTCTGGTGTTATTTCTGATAAGTGTTTTACATATTGCTTCTTGAAATTCATATACTGACATATATGCTTATAGAACTATGAAATTGTGAATGATTACAGTATTAGAATGTCTGTGAAGAGTTTAATAAGAAATAATAGCTATATGTTTATAACAGAAAAACCACGTATGGCGTACATTGATAAATAAATCTAATTATGCCTAGATTGAACTAAGTCAGACTTCCATCCTACCCTCGGGAATTTACTTCCCCTTGTCTATCTTTCGGGATGCCCCAGAATAGATCTCTTCACAGAGACTTTCCCTCCTTGGAAAGGTTCATCAAGAACCCAGAAAAAGGACTTGAATGTGCAAGTCTTAATAATCCTGTACGAGGAGGAATGACCCTCCTAAAATTTCGAAGTAGCAGCATAGGGATAAGTAACAAATCGACGGATGAGATCGTGTCGGAAGACCCATGGTCATTCCTGACCGTCAGATTGACGGAAGTAATAAGAGCGTTACACCCCTTGCCCCTTTTTCCTCTATCTTCATGAATAGCGAGGAAGTCGGGATCGTAGGTCCCCAAGGTCCATGAGAACATTTGGATTGTTGATCTTTCCACCTCCACTAAGTAGTGGAAGAAATGCACGAGGTGGGACAGACCTGAGCTGTCAGATCGGCTGTAGGGGGAGACCTGGACCGTTGGTTTATACGTCCCAGGGTGTACCAAGTTAAGCATATAGAAGGGGGAGATCGACAGTTGTTGAATCTCATCCAGAAATCCCGTCAGTCGTCAGATCGGGTTAAGATGCTCGTAGTTTAGTCTCTGGAGTTTGCACAGGAAGAACGGATCTAGACCGTTAGTGCTTGGTCCAATTACCTGTCAGTCGTTGGATCAGACCATAGCTGTCCGAGGGTTACCATCGGGAGTCCATCCATCGACATATCGGGATTCTCAAGGACAAGAAAATCGAGACACTTCAAGTCTCCAAACGCCAGAAAGATATGAACTGTCCGTTGAGGATACACGTGGCGGAGATCGAGGTTTACTATCGGGAGTCGGGATATCAACATTCCCGTGGATAGGAGATTGGGGAAGTCCGAAGTGAGAACCCCAAAAAAATCTGAGCCGTCCATTTAGGGAGACAGGTGTCCGAAATCCGTAGAGAGTTGGGATATTCGGCATCGAGAAATCGAATTTCCTGAGGTCATGAGAATGGGAAGTCTCAAAATCCTAGAGAAATTGAGACCGTCCATCAAAGGATGACACATGGCCGCGATCGACGCCGTCGGGGAAAGTCCCGACAGAAAGTTGTTGATCGACGTTTGTGTCATCGGGATATTGGGAATCCTGGTGACAATTTGTTTATGCATTTTGGAATCGCGACGCTCGAAACCCCAATGAGTGGGAGCCAGCTATCAGTATATTAGAGAAGTAGGAAGTGCCATTATGGGGGCCAACTGTCAGCATAGCGGGAAGTCAGGATTCTAAGGATCGGGAATCCCGTGAGCCAATGAATTTCGGTATTGAAAACCCTGTAGCCCCGACGAGGGATAAGACTACGGTCACGGGGATCGTGGTCATGTGAGCTAGGAGCCTAGCCAGAAGACATAGTGCATAAAGGGCACATCGGGATTCGAGGAATCGCGATTCCTGAGGACGTTTGCATTTCGACTTTGGAAAGTCCGAAACCCTGATGGGGAACAAGGCTACGTTCTCCTGAGATAAAGGTCACATGGACCAAGAGCTTAGCCTAGAGGGCTAGTGGGAATTGGAACGCGTCGAGAATTTGAAGTCCAACACCCCGATGGGAGGGTATAAGGCTGCGGTCTTATGGGAGAGGTCATAGCCAAGAGGGGCTAAGGCCGGAAGAGAGCTCATCGGAGATCGAAAAATCAAGAGTATAGGAACCCTCGACATTAGAAAGGATGAAACCCCAGAAACCTGAAATTGTCATCAGGGAAAGGCCACGGTTAGGATCAGAGAGCCGTATAGGTGAATGNCATTACCTTTGGTGCCAGTCAAAACTGAAGCTCAATTTCAGCAATGGGGTCTTGATTTTATTGGAGAAATTCATCCGCACTCAAGTGCTCAAAACAAATGTATTCTGACCGCAACAGACTATTTCACTAAATGGGTGGAAGCTATTCCTATGTGAAACACAACTGATGCAGTAGTGATCAACTTTTTGGAGGAGAATATCCTATCAAGATTTGGCTGTCTCCGACAAATAGTGACTGATAATGTTCAGGCCTTCAATTCCATGGCCATGATAAGATTTTGCCAAAAATATAATATTGTGCTAGGAAACTCCACGACCTATTATCCACAGGGAAATGGGTTAGCTGAGTCATCTAACAAAATCCTGATCACTATAATTAAGAAGGTACTGACAAAAAATAAGAAAGCATGGCATGTGCATTTAAAGTATGCTTTGTGGGCTAATAGGATAGGCACAAAACGATCAATCAGAATGTCTCCATTTCAGATGGTATATGGTACTGATGCCATTTTACCAATAAATCTAGCGCTGCCAATAATGAAACTCTAGAAGGACTCAAATGAAGAGCCAAATGACATTACCAGGAGGATAAACCAACTCATTGAAGTTCAAAAAAATAGAGCCGACGTAGATGAAAAACTACAAAAGTATAAAGATAATATGAAATCCTTATTTGAACGAAAAGCTAAAGATAGGGAATTTGTCCCTAGTGATTTGGTTCTAAAATGGGAAGCCAAAAAAGAGGATGCTGGGAAACATGGTAAGTTTGATCAGATCTGGTGCAGACCATACAAAATTATAGCCTTTGAGGGGAATAATGCATTTCTGTTAGAAAACCTCAACGAAAATATTCTTACTGCCTATGTCAACGGGTGATACCTTAAGCATTTTATGCAGTAATATGTTTCCAAACTCTCATTGTACATACCGGTTTGTTTTCATGTTTTGTTTATAGTTATTCTTCTTTTGGTAAGTTTTTATTTTTTACTGTAAATATAAAATATTGGTTTAAACAAAAATAAAAAATATATACAAAATAGGTGAAAAATTGCAATAAGAAGGTTTCCAATCTACTAGAGTTCTTGATAGCTATCATGATTATGTTATTGCAGGAGACTTGCTGATAAGACAAGAGACTAGAAACATAAAAAGGTGACATGCATGGATAATCACATTAAATGTCTCCCGAAAAAGGTAATGGAATAACAATCTATTTGGCTAGAAGTATAAAAACTACTGAGGTATGAATTTCTGTCTTAAAAACTTAGGTTAAAATATCCCAGGAGATGTGAACATGTAAGACAGTAATCTCATGTTTACTAAATATTAACACTAAAATTTTAATGAGATAAACGAAAAGAAACTTTTAATTTAAAAAAAAATAAAAATTTCTCTGTACCAAAAAAAATAAAAATATAGATATATATATATGAAAAATAAGCAATAAAGAGAGTGTAAGGAAAAGTTCCAAGTTGA
>JASDQU010684082.1:19247-64563 GCA_032191745.1 Picea mariana | reverse complement strand
CACAGGTCTGATCAAAATTGGATGTGCCAAGTGGAATTTACGGTAACTTCCTCACAACTTGCCGATTTTTGGCCTTTCCAGGAGATCTCACTTGTATAGCATGCCCCGCACAAAATAATTGATATCAAATTCTGAAACTTGCACCCAAAATACTACATACTGTTCAACATCCAATGAAACCAATCCCACTCAATTTGTATACTCTAGCAAGAAGTTATGATTGATTTACCTGGAACACCTTCTTGAGACTAGTCAATAGGACTAGTTAGATACCCTATCTTACACAAGGTGTATCTACAAATTTAAGATGACCCAAAAGATGAAATTTTTACCATAGATACCTTGCCAACTTATATAAATGTCCTCCATATTTTAGGGTCTGAAATGTTATAAAAATTGTTTTATAGAGAAAATTCCGCAATGACTCATTTCAGGATGATTCCAGAACCCTATCTTGTATAGGTTGTATCT
This sequence comes from Picea mariana, assembly GCA_032191745.1. Classification (NCBI taxonomy): domain Eukaryota; kingdom Viridiplantae; phylum Streptophyta; class Pinopsida; order Pinales; family Pinaceae; genus Picea; species Picea mariana. The sequence goes on along the minus strand of JASDQU010684082.1, from coordinate 64,092 downwards.
TCGAACGTATAAGGCCTCAGGAGATGAATTTTGAACCCAACGTACCTTGATCCATATACTAAATATACTCCAAGCCGTTCCTTCTGAAACCCTATAGAAAATAAGTTATAGGGAAAATTCCACGGTGTCTCATATTTAGCAGCGAAACCCCAAGACCTTGAGCTCTGATACCATATGTTAAGAACCAAACATCAATATAGCATAGAAAAACCTTAGGAAAAGTACTCAACGCCTTGAAAAATATATAAATTCATATAATAAGCCTCTTTGAGGGGGAAACCTCCTTTTACCCCACTTAAATGTTCAAGTACAAGATGATTCAAAATGAAAATGTCTCCTTGGTATATATAGGAGACTAGGAGGTATAATTACAACTAATGTCTTGAAGCCGACATAAATAAAATAACATTACTAATCTAATATTCCCCAATTAAGAGTTAATGAGCCAATATTAGGTCTTAACAGAAATCCATCAGTTTCGGGTGAAAACACTTCGGGAGAACAAAAAGGACGAAAGTTTGAAATCCTCGAAGCCCGAACAACCGAAGCCATTGGGAGCTGTTGATTTGGGTTGGATAGGTGTCACCAAATCATGAACTTTGGAGGATTGTACTCCTAGGTTTATGAGAGGTTGTGTTTCGGAATATCCTAAAGCGTAGAAGTCTCGAAACGACGAGAGTCATCGATGTGAAGGAGGACATCCAACGCTAGATCTGGAACTTTGAGAAATGAGCACTCCAGAGGAAAGAAGAGGGTGAAAGTGTTGAAGTCCCAAACGAGATATCGATCATTGATCGAAGAGGAGGTTGAAGGACCGTTGATCTGGTCTTGGTAGGAAAGAGTGGACTTGTCAAAGTCCTGAAGAGAATTAGGGTCGTTGATTTGGAGAGGATGTGTGGCAAAAGATCTGTCACTCCAGCGAAATTCACTCTGGAGATTTGTGTGTGTGGAGACGTGATAACTCCTAAAGGCTAGAGAGTTGGAGTTCACCAGAACTGTCCAATTGTTTAGGACAGGTGTCATTAGATCTTCCACTTTGGAAGATTTCCATACGGGAAAAGCAGATAGTTGAGAGTTGAAAGTCCTAAGGGCCAGAGAGCTGGAATCAACCGTAGTCATTGATTTGGAAGGGAGCTACATGTCGATAGATCATGTAGATCTTGGATCGCATGTGGGAGGATGGATTGAAGTAGTTGATCATGAGTCATCTCCAAGGGATTAGAGATTGATGGACGAGCTGGATTGAGGGGCCATAACTTGCTTGGATGTTAAAAATCTGAGAGTGGCCGCAATTTATACCATGGTTTTAGAAAAAGGATACATGGCAGTTGGAGGTGAATTGCATGGAGAAAAGAAGGTTGGTCTAAAACCACTCTTTCCCATGCCTGTAATCACATTTTTCCATGAGGTCATACCCCACAGTCTTATGAAGGAAAGGGATAATGAAAAAAGGGGCTACCGCCTGAAACTTGGAGTTTTGGAAGCGCACAGGAATAGCCTACGGGTCTGTCGGGACCTGCACACAGAAAGAAAGGAGACCTGTGTATAACTATTTTGGGTTCAATCATGAGCCCAAAGAGTCAATGCGACTGAGAATTTTGAAAGATCCTTTGAATGGGAGGTCAACAGACCACGTTGAGGTAGGGGAATTGTGTCAAAAGTGATCAGGGAAGAAATAGTCATGTACAGTGACTACAATGAGAGCACAAGAAGATTTATAAATACGGGAAGAATTGAATACTTCTGAGATCAGCAAGAAAAAGTTTTATAGGGAGAAAGAAATTGTTGCAATTTATGTGGCAGCTAGTATGATTATGGATGGTTGGGTTAGCCAGAGGAAAGAATGCTTGTGTGTATGCAAGTGTTGTTGGTGATGTTGTTGCATAGGGAGGGAAGCAATAGCGAGCTAAAGTGTTGGTTATAAGTTTGATAAAAGAAGCATGAAAGATTCTACCACCATCAAAATTCTAGGTAGTATAAAATTTATTAATGGCAGTCATGCAAGTACGAGTTTTTATCACTCTTTTTGCATAATTGCTTAAAGGAATTTTTTGTAAGAATTTCATTGGCCATAGTTATTTTATATAATCACAGGGTTATATTATTGAATGCATACCACTGGATGTGGTAAAGGTTGGAGGCCTATATTAATTCAAATCTTTTTAGCTTCTGAATGCATACACTCACATAATAGAATCTCATGTTAATTTGGTTATGGAGTAATAACCAAAGAATTAAAGAAAAGAACTGGTTATAGGAATGAATGTCAGTAAGCTAGTCATGTATGAGACCAAGACCTGGTTGGATATGGCAAGGTATGGATATGGAAAGTTCATGAGCCACAGAGGTACTAAAAGCTTCCTACTTTTAAATAAAACTTGGGCTGCAACCTTTTTGCTAATACTAATGAACACCACATAATTATATTCTTGGTGTAGTATTCGGGTCGAAAAGGAAGGCATCCAATTAATTGGGAAGACAATAGGAAGTGTGTGGAGAATGTGTCAACACATTGGCCAGAATTCCAACTCATGGATGGTGAGATACATGAATGAGATAAAGAGCATTATGTAATTAAATGCAAGGTGCACTAATTAATTATGCATTGAGAATTGTACTCATTCATAGTAAGTGATAGAATTGTATACTAAATTAATTGATTGAATGTGTTTGTAAGTACATGCATATATATTATTGCATGGAAATAATTATACTAATGGTTGAAATGTTTCTAACTCATGAAGTTGAGAACATTTCAGGAACTGTTAAACATTGCAACAGGAAAGTTGCAAGCCAGGTAGTCACAAGAATAGAGACTACATAAAATTTTATGTTCAGAAAATTGAAATAATAAACTTACTGTTATTAATTATGAACATGCATATGCATGGAATGATGAGTCATTCTATTTGGTTAAGTTGTTTGGTAATTGTGATTGAATTTCTAGGTGCCAAAAATTCTAAGATCGTTGCATAAGGTGTTGTACATATTGAATTATGATGTACAACAAATACTGACAATTTGTTGGTTGTATGCAAGAGGAAGCATTACAGGAAAAATGGTATGTAGTTTGGTGCCTATGGAAAACCACAAGGATGGATGCATTCATAATATGGAAAAAACCAAGATGAATTATGAAATGGAATTTCTTGTTTTGGGAAAAAATTTGAATTCCTTTTTGAACTAAGTTGGAGTTCCTAAATGAATTCTTTTATGTTTATCATGATAACTGCATGTGGGTGATGCAGATGAGATGATGTTGATTAAAGTTAGAATGTTGACTAAAAAGAGTAGCTCAGGGAAGTTGTTGATTGGAAACCTTTGAGGGCAGTTGGAACTCCGAGAGCCACAGTGCTCTAAGACTTCTGGTCCGGCATGTTGTTGAAGCCCAAGCAAAGGGAGGTGTAACAACTGATGGACTGTGTGACAGTGAAGGTGCAAACTCATGGGGTGGGATGGGCATGTGGGGAAGGAGAGACCATTGGTTGGAGTGTTGTTGAGGTTTGGTACCTTGGTCTAGAACATGTGATATGGAGGTCTTCTCAATCAAAAGATAAGTACAATTCTCTATTTATTGTATGTTGTGTATCTTGTATATAGGTTATAATGTTATTAAAATTGTATATATATATATATATATATATATACACACATATTGCATATACGCTTGCATTGCCTGCATCCATGACGGTACATAATGTGTTTCATATTTCATTTCTTAAGAAATATATATACCTAATGCTAATCATGTAATCGATTGGAATGTGATTCAGGTGAAGGAAGAAGGTGTCTTGCAAGTGCATCTGGTGCACATATTGGAACGAAAGAGAAAACAACTTCGGAATCGAGCCATAGGGCTTGTAAAGGTTCAGTGAACTTGGTACGGTCCTGAGGACATGACATGGGAGAATGAGGATGCTATGCGGGTAGAATACCCGCATCTTTTTGAAGATTTTGGAAATCTTGTTGATGTTGTGTAAAGAGTTGCATTGAGGACAGTGCAAAAATAAGGGGAGGGGATGGTAGTATCCCCAAGGACGAGTCCATGTTGTAATTATGAATTGTAATTATGTTTATAGGCTGGTGAGCCAAGTGTATATAAGTTGGTGGGATTATATGTTTATTAGGCCGGAGAGCCTAGGTGTTAAATGCCAGGAGGCTAATTTTGTATATGTAATTATGCAGATAATTAATAAAATATAAACATCGCTGCATGCAAACCAACCATGAAGAAAGAGTGATAGGGGACTAAGCTTCCACAAGGTTGGGTAAGGGAGGAGGCTAAGTGTGTGGGCCTAGGGGATAAGCTAGGGGGCTTACCTCTAAAGGGGATAATAATTTATTATTATCTCCCAAAGGCTAAGGTGGACAATTGATGAGTGATGTCCTAAGTTCCTGGGAAAGGGTAACGAATGCAAATGTAGTGCATGCAGCTCTAGGAAGACAAGTGTTGACCTGGGCACATGCATTAAAAGCTGATGAGTTGAGCTATGTTGGGGGTTCGTTCTGTGGAGTCTGGTGATTCTCCAATCACTGTCTAACCATGAACGAGGAAATCCACCAGGAACCCTGGAATGAGTAACTCGTGATTCATTCTTCCATCCTCCCTCTAAGTTAGCAGTTCATCCTATCCATTCTTATATCCATAGTCGAAACTCGAAACCAGAAGAATCCACCTCTGCGTTTTGTTCTCTGGTCGCGCACCTTGAAAACTAGTGGGAAAAACCTATGGACTGATTCGTCATCTAACCTGTTCGACCTCTGCATAGTCACGCATCATGAAATTGGTAATCCGTGAGCCATTCTATTTTTTCTAGGGAACCCAACACCTGGGTAATCACCTTAGTTGTGTCATGTTTTAGTGTGGGATGTTGCCGCATGCGGTGCCATGCCCATTTTTTGTTGTTGTTGTCACCCTTGTGTGAATGAGTGATGAATCGTTGATGTTTTCCTCCTTGTGCTAGAACAGAGTTGAAGAATTAGGTTGTCAGGCATGTGTGCAACACTCTCTCCATGTGAGAGAGGTGGTTGTGGTTGAAGAGGTAGGTTTCCATGCCTGTGAGCAGCTCTCTCTAGGTGAGAGAGTCTGCTGGGAAGTGGTTTTCTCCCAGAGAGAGTCCAACACCAGCTACAGAGCTATAAGAATTCCTGATTTGGCCTGTTGCTAAGACCCAGAGAGGGAGGTGAAGCACTGATGGACTGTGCTTGTGAAGGTGTATACTCCTGGGTGGAACAGGCATGTGGGGAATGAGAGTCCGTGATTAGTGGGAGTAATAAGGCTCTTGGAGAGAATCCCTCTGGTTTCTTTGTGCAGTTTCTTGTAACCTTAGCCTAGTCTAGGATTCCCTTTCCATGGGTGGAGATTGGTCCCATATTGGGGGTGACCCACTATTGAGCGTGATGAGCATCGTGGTCTATGGCTGGGAGGTTCATGGAAGGTCTACACGTAGTTGGTGGAGTTATTCCAGTTTCAAAGATAAGTATCATCATGTGTTTAATTTCAATTAAAATGCATGTATGTGATCCTTGTATGTTTTCATGTATTCTGTTGCACATATGAATTGTTGTTAATTCTATTTAAGTCTGTATGATGGCAATAACTCTATGTTAAATGTGTTAATTTGATTTAATGCATAATATATATATAAGTGTATATTCCGCAGTAGTGGCATTGCCTGACCTATGGGTGGTCGGGGATGTTACAAATTGGTACCAGAGCTTTAAAGGCTAAGTTAAGGTTGTTTTGGTAGCATTGTCCATCCTTTAGAAGGCCAGGGATGTTACACTAGAACTCCTCCTTTAGGGAATCTACAAAGGTTGCACAAGTGGGTTCTCTCTTGAATGGTGTAGATTCATCCGCGATGTACCTCTCCCAGTAATATTCTCACCAAGATCTGACATGGGCAAGAGATTTAAGGAGCAATAAGGTGATCTTTTCACTATTGGAAAAGTTTTGGATGGAGTAATAACCTTCTAGAATATTCAACCATATTTCTAGAGAATCTACATCTATCAGGCCTTCAAATAATGTGATATCAAAATTGACTTGTACCTTGAAGGGTGTCTCACTTGAGAAATGGTTGCTTGTTGAAGATGCCTTAGTTTCAGCCATCGATAGACTTCGAAGGATCTGAGAAAAGCTGTCCATCATCTCGTTCCTATGTCACATGAGGGGTTCCTTGAGCAACGCCTTGAAATGATATCCTACTCTATCGTATTTTTTTTCTTCCACAATGGGAGGTCACTTGGGCTAGCAAGAGTGGTTTTCCTCAAGTGAAACTAGCTCGAGACCCAAATCTCTATACCTTGACCTTTTCAAGGACCTGCTCTGAGAAATGACAAGGAATAGACTACTTTGATACCACTGATCCAGATTATTTTGAGAACAACGCGAGGATAGAGATATAATAAGAAAATACACAGAGATATTGCAAGAAACATAAAAAAATAACGAAACCCAACTTCTATTAATGAATAAGAGAGAAAAACAGTGTAGTACAAAAACTGGTAGAATGGGGTAGCTTATATTTGAAAAGAAAGAGATGTTGGTTATGCTTCATTCGCAACAAGCTTTACATCACACTCTATTGCATGCTTAAAGGGCCTCCTTCACTTCAATTATATATGAGAGAGTGAGAGGAGAACAATTCACATGATGCATGTAGAATAAATTAATCTAAGTTTATAAAATTCCAAAGGCATGTAAAACAATAGGACTTCTGAGGCGGTCACCCATCCTAGTACTACTCTAACTTGAGCACGCTTAACTGCGGAGTTCTAATGGGATCCAATGCATTAATGCTATGTTGTAGGCATGTATATAAGACCACTAGGAAATCATTACATGATGTCTGTAATTAACAAATGAAGATGGTATTACATTCCATTCCTCATCAAAATGGTGAATATCATGGTTTATCAAAACCATAGGCTCGAAATGTTGATTCAGTGGAAAAGGTGGTTGGCCACCAAGATCCACCTAGATCATGTAATGTGTATCAAGTTTTTATAACATGACTTGTAGTTAGGGAAAAGGTACAAAGTTTGAGAAATTGGCAATGATATTGCTTCAAAAGGAATGATATTACTCCGAAAGGAAAATAAGAAGAAATTTAGAGAACTGACGAAAGTTTTTAAATTTAGGTTTTCTTGGGAGAAAAAACAAGAAAAGTTACAAAATCAAGACATAGAACAAAGACCAGGGAAGTTGGTCTAAAGGGAATAATGATCCATTAAATCCATTAAATAAGCAAAGTTATGTTAAAAAGAAATAAGGGAATAGTGATCCATTAAATAAGCATAGTTATGTTAAGAAGATATTAACTTTTTTTATTATAATAAAACTAGTCATTTTATTAATAAGTGTAGAAATAATAAATTTGATAACTCTTTAAATAAGAGGAATCATAATAATTGTTAAATAAAACCTTGAAGAAGTTAAAGTTTGTGTGCTCCAATAACAAAGAACTCAAATATTTGGTATGATTGGCCACATAAGTGATTTAAAACATTTTATGAATAATCTAGTGGTAACAAAGTTTATAATTGGGAGATGGCAAGTACCATGAGTGTCAAGGTTATCGTGATGTGTTTTTACAATGTTTAATATTATGATAAGATAGATTCAATATTCCATAACAGAAGAAAAAAATTGATTTCAATTTCAACCACAAATCAAGGCTTGAAAGTTGAGTTTGTAAAGACATGTTATTTAGTCAAATATATGAAACATAATTATAAGGTTATCATTTAATGTATCCAACAAGGATGATTGTACAATCTTCACACTTTTGGTGAAAGTTATCATGCTTTGTTGGTAAAAGGTATCTTAATAGAACAATTATGGCATTTGAGGTAGGAAATTTAAATTTTATGGCATTTGAGGTAGGACATTTAAATTTTAGAGATCTTATGATATTGAAAAAATAACATGGTGATAGGTTTTTCTTTTATTAAAGAATGAATTTTTATTAAAGAATGAATTTGTTACATGTAAAGGATTTTTTTTTGGAAAACAATATAAGGACGAGTTTTCAAAAAGAAGAGAAAGAAAAAAAACGAAAGGGAAGTGCTTGAATTGGTTTGGGTGATGCTTTCTATGTTGTGATATTTATTTATTTTTGATAAAACAAGATACATCTAGGTTTATTTATTGAAATAAAAAAGTGATGTGTTTGATATTTTAAAATCGCTTAGAGTTATGGTAGAAAAACAAAATGACAAGAATATTAGAATTCTTATATTATATTGTGGAGGGGAATTCATATCAAATCAGTTTCTTAGTATTGTAAATAAAATGGAATAAAAAGAGAAACATAGTTCCTTATAATCCCCAACAAAATGGTGTATTAGAAAGAAACATTAAAACAATCGTTGAATGTGCAAGAACCTTATTACAAAGTAAAAATCTTCCTAACAACTTGTGGGTTTATACCACTGTGTATTTGCAAAATATATGTCCTACAAAACCTTTGCACTTTGGTGTACCTTATGAAGCATTGTTTGGTTACAATTCTACATTTGGTCACTCGAAAGTTTTTGGTTACACTATTTTTGCACATAGAACAAGAGAAACATTGATGTAAATTCAATGAAATGTCCTTTTATTGGGTATTGTAATAAAAAAAAAGCGTATACATTGCATAACACTATAACTTGTGAAGTGTTTTCCAGCGAGGGTGTCATATTTCATGAGTTTGGTGAAATTGAATAGGAAGAAAGTCCAACTCTAGTCATTGGCATTGATGAAAATGGTCAAGAATACATGGATAGTTCATCAGTGCTATCTCAAATGGGAGTAATCAAATCACTAGTGGTAATAATGCAATCAACCACATCATCTTGACAAGTTAAGGTAAATAAATCAACAAGGGAGAGAAGCACACTTACCAGGTATAAAGACTATGTTCTTATGTCTAATGTGTTCAGAACTAAAGAGCCTCATTCCCTTGAAGAAACTAGTAAATCTAAAATTTAGATTGATACCATGGAAGAAGAATATGATTCCATTGAAAAATTGAACATGTGATCTAATTGAGTTACCATAAAACAAGAATGTAATCAATTCTAAGTTGGTCTATATAATCAAGTGTAAATCTGATGGAAACATTGATAAAAACAAGGTTATATTGGATGCTAAAAGGTATTCTCAAGTAGAAGGAATTGACTATGTTGATACTTTTGCACCTCTTGTTGAAAAGTTAAATATAATTCGATTATTGTTTTCTTTAGAAACTAGTCATAATTGGATTCTACATCAAATAGATGTCAAATCAACTTTTCTTAATGGTAATTTCTAAGAGGAAATATATCTTGATCAACCTACAACATTTATCAAGAAGGGTGAAGAACATCTTGTTTGTATATCAAAGAAAGAACTATATGGGTTGAAGCAGGCACTAAGAGCATGGTATGAGAATTTTTATTTTTTTTTCAAAAATAATGGTTTGAATAAGAGTAGCAATGGTACCTATATGTATGTAAATAAGATTAAATTAGGTAGCATTTTCCTTGTTTCTATATATGTTGATGTCCTTGTGATTACTGGAAGTTTAGAGTTGCTTATTAAAGGAATAAAAAGTGATTGGACAAATCAGTTTGATACAAAAGATATAGGTCATTTACATTATTGTTTGAGAATATAAATATATGTGCAAATAAGTTGCTTAAAAGATTCATCATAAGTAGTTGTAACCTTGTATTTACTCCATTAGAGCTTAATGTAAATATTGGTGTTAATGATGGAAAGAATCAAGTAATGGAACTTTGTACAAGCAACTTATTGGAAGTTTGGATTACCTAATTGTGTCTAGACCTGGCATATCTCATTTTGTTGGTGTACCAAGCCAATTTATGTCTAAGCCAATGGAGGATCATTTGAGAGAAACGAAAGGAGTGATTTTGTGTTCCAAATGCTTAAAATATTTGAATAAACAAGAAGTATACACCATGTACACCAATGTGAGTGTGGAGCATAACTCCAATATAGATAAGAGAGATAAGTTACACAATAAATCCTTACAGAATATGATAACCTCCTCCAAATAACCAAATACATTCACACATCACAATTCACATCCCTCAATAATGAATGCATTATCTTTATATATACCTATTCACACACTACACATGAGGCCCATTTACTATTAGGTTGGCCCTATTACATATACATTTACACATTACATGTACATTTATCCCCATATATGCCCCCCTTTGGGTTCATATCATATACATTTGACCCCATATATGCCCCCTTGGGTCATAACATAGTACCCCCAAAAAAGCTTTATCCTCAAAGATTTTCAATTAAAGGCTTCACATGTGATGAAACCAAGTAATATGACTTTTTTATGTTCCTGCTTTCTTCATTCCATTGATGATGATCCATCCATCCAAAATAAAAATAAAAATCGGTCTTAATCCTTGGTGGTTAGTTGTTGCATAATTTTCTTTCCTTTGATTCCATGTATTGTTGTTGCAACTTTTTCAATTTGTAGTAGTTGTTGGTATCTATTAATAGCTTGTTGAAGAGTGTTTTTGTGATGTCTTGTTCTATGAATATTGACAAGTATTTCATATCCTTCCTTGATAATGTTGATATTGACCTTCTTGTCTTCCTTGAAATATTTCTTGGTAATAAGGGCATGGATATGGTTTCACATTTAATGGTTTTCCTTCACTATGCACATGAATTTTATCTATATTCTTTTCAGAGACAATGACATCCTCTATAATATTTTCTTGGTCTTTTATTACTCTAGCCTTGGAGATAATACCATCATATTTGGCATGTACATCCTCTAAATGAAGTTCAACGTCTTCAAGTATCTTTTGGTGACCTTATTAAATATTGTCTTATTTCTTCTTTTGAAGATGCAATGTCACCCAATTGTTAAAATTATGACGTCCTTATTCAATTCAAGATTGACGTTCTAATTTTACCTCATCAGTGTTTAGATATTTTTCAAACTTCTTGCAAATTTCCTTCTCAAGTATTTTGGTAGATTCTTCATATGAGATCCTTGTTTCTTCTTGATTTTGATAATTCTTCTTTTTTTCTTTCAATCTATTATCCTCAACAAATAGTTTTTTATTATGGTTTCGTAAATTTCTACATATATATTCATATTTCACTTTCAAATCTTCTCTTGACTCAAGCTTTTCCCACTTTCCTTTGCTAGTATTTCCCCATTTTTATTTTTGAACTTTCTTAACGAGTGGTTCAATAAGGTCTCGTATCTTATATGGCTCACCACCCTTCTTTTGGATTTCTTATTTTGTGACAACAACGCATCCCCTTCACCACCCGCAGGTCGGAAGGTCCACGCGCACACAGTATCTTCTCCCTTCTCACGGCCCGAAGAACTTAGATGTCCTTCTATTTCCCTTATCGGGAAATCTTCACCCAAAGAACTCTCATGGGATCCCCCTCTCTTTGCTCGTCGGGAGATTGGAACTCGCGACTTCGTGAATTCAAAGGTCAGTGGTCAGGTGTTGGTTCTATGAATCCCCGAGCACCGATATGAGTCAACGCTGACCTTTCCCTTCTCCTATTGAGACTTTCTCTATTGGGATCTTGGCACTCGCGATGTCGAGCCACTCGGTTCTCCGACTCCCGATGCCCGATACGCCAAAACTCGGATATACTTCACGGGTTGGCTTTTCAACTATCCCGTCACCTCGTCGGGATTTCGGACTTCGAGGGGTCGCGAATCCTGATGTCCAATGTTTAGAACTTCTCGCTGCGAAACTTTGATGAAGAGTACCACCTATCCACATCACCAACTCCTGTGGCCCCGCACTATTTACGTAACTGTCGGGATATCACGTTTCGTGATTTCGCGATTCCCGTTGCAATGTTTTGGAGTTTCAATCCACGAAACCCTGATACACGATATATGTGTAGATCCCATGGTCCTCATGGTCCTGATCAATGACCCTTCCCCTCCTGAGCTTTGAACCTTTTGGGAATACATCATCGTATCTTCCCTGCACCTCTCCAAGATCTAACGACTCACGAAGACTCACAGATTCTCCTCGGAGAATATCGACCGTTCGTTCCTTCCGAATGAATTCTGTGAAATGACCAAGTGTAGCTCCATGGAACTCGTCTGTCTACTCGCAAACTTATAATGCCTATTGAACCTTCAAGGCACCACTTGCCTGCGCTGTCCTTCAACAAACTCAAAGGCCTCTCCTTCCTGAGCTTTTCCTCAACTCTGCGTCTTCTTAGAAAGACTTCTTGCTTACACTCTTTGCGGCAACCTTCAGACACTTCCTAAGTGTTGAAGTCTCTTGAATCTACGCACTCCTGCAACAGTAGTCCTTCAATACTTCACTCAGGTTCACAACCCTGAGATTCTTACCCAGCCTACGCACTCCTTGCACAGCTCCTGTGCCCAACTACACCTTTGGGATGAATGAGAATAAAATCTATCTCTATCTGAACCCTCTGTCAATGCACTCTTTGCGGACACTTCAACTGCACTCCTTGAAGGAATCTTCTGGTTCAAATAGAGAAACAATTGAAACTCATCCCTTCTTCCTCTCAGACTTCAATCCAAACATGAAATCATATACACAGCATATAAAAGAAAATGTATAACTAGGAGCAAACATTCATGAGCATATCAACATCATTACACAGAGAACAGACACAAAACCATGAATTTGAACCAATCTCTTATATTAATTCAAATATCTGTACATGGGTGTTCTCAAATAGCTCTCTGCATGCTCTTTCTCTTCCTGGATAATGTTACAATGCACAATGAGGGTGTCTATATCTCGTTTCCCTCTTGCGCTCTAGAAACTGTCTAGTCTAGAATTAAATTCTATCTACTTTATATTAACTATTTTAAATGCCTCTACCTACTAAGGACGAGAGCTATCTGCTCAAGGTCCATTACAATAGACAAAGTGCGCCTCATTAAATTATCACATTAATGTTCGTGCAACAGTTTCAAAGTGTTTTTCGAAATTTGTACTGGCTTTTCCAGCTGTTCTTCCACTTCCGCGCTAGCTCGCTTGATGTGGGTGATGCTCTTGCATCATTTTGATTCTCTTAACTCATCTTTAATTTTATACATTGCCTCCATTTTTGTGTCCCTAATAAATTTATTTGAAAAGAGTTCTTCAATTTTTTTCTTGTGTGGAGTAGAGTCTAGTACCTTCATCAAGGCTTTCCACCACTTAGAATCTTTACCAATAAAACTCAAATATGGCACAAAAGGACTCAAACCAATTTTATTTATCATCCTCAACCTTTCCTCGGGATTGATTTCATCTTTATCTTCATCTCCATTGAAGTTAGGAATTGTCATTGATTCTTAATTAAGGTCTAACCCATATCTTCAACTTAAAAATTAAATATATTAGGAATAATGATCTCAAATAGTTATAATATTGTTTCCAATATAATAATATATGTTTTCTCTTTCCAATGGATTTTGAATCAGCTCAGTTGGACATCCCATTCAAAAGTTATGATAGTTTTAAGTGAACATACCTTTGAAACCTTGATTTGTAGTCTATCCTTCTAGCCAATCTTCCTTCTGATGTATATATGAAATTATAGCCCTACCGAGTCTGCAATTTCAACTTGTATTACTTTGATATGTCTTATCTACAATTCCATAGGTCCGACCAAAATTTCATGTGCCAAGTAAAAGTTATGGCAGCTTTCCCAAAATTTTTGATTTTTTTCCTTTTCTAAAGAGTGAACTTGTATAGAATTCCACATGTCCAATATATTTTATATAATTCTGTAATTTGTACCAAAGATATTATGGATTGTTATATCTCTAATGAAACAGGTTTCATTGAATTTGGATCCTGACTGAAGAAGACATGATTATTTTACCTAGAACACTTGTTTGATACTAGTTATAGGACTAGTCAAATAACCCTACCTTCCACAGACTATATCTCATAAATTAAAATGATCCAAACTCTAATTTTTTATCAAACATACTTAGATATGTCTCCTCAGGATCCTAAAATTTTCATAGTTTGAAACATCGCCAATTTTTTTTTATAGCGAAATGACCCAAAATGTCTCGTTCGAGATTGATTTCAAGGCTAGTAAAAAGTCATAACTTGTATGGGATGTATCTCAAAAACTAAAATGAACCAAAACCTAAACATTTTACCAAATGAACTTTGTTGTGTTTTCTAAGTGTCTTGAAAATTTCATAGATTGAATCATTGCAGAAAAAGGTTATAGTGAAAATTCCAAGATGACTTGCTTGAAGCAACAAAACCCTAGGATCGTTTCTCTGATACCAAATGTTATGCTCCAAATGATTAAAATATTACAATAAACCAAGCATACATACCATGTACACCAATGTGAGTTTGGAGCACAAATACGATATAGATAAGAGAGATAAGTTATACAATAACTCCTTAGAGTATAAAAGAACCTTCTCCAAATAACCAAATGCATTCATACATCACAATTCACATCCCTCAATAATGAATACATGATCTCTATATATACTTATTCACACACTACACATGAGGCCCCTTTACTATTAGGTTGAATCTATTACTATGCATGTACACATTACATATACATGTATCCCCATATATGCTCCCCTTTTGGGTCATATCATATACATTTAACCCCATATATGCCCCCCTTGGGTCATAATAAGTGATATGTTACATCAAATGAACATTGAATTTTGGTATTGAATATACTAACAATTCAATATTGTTTTAACAAGTTATTTTGATTCAAATTGGGCCAATTACTCTTGCATTGTAGGATATGATTTTAATATTAGCACAACAAACATTTCATTGAGTAGCAAAAAGAAATCCACAATTGCTTTGTCATCAACATAAGTAGAGTATGAAGCGTTGTGTAGTATGACATGTAAAGCTATTTGGTAAGGAAAATTCTAGAAAATTTTGAATAAAAGAAAGTCACTCCCATTGTTATCAATTGTGACAATCAAAGTTCAATTAAACTTGCAAATAATACAATGTTACACGCAAGAACAAAGCATATTGAAATGCACTTCCACTTTGTAAGAGAAAAGGTTCTTTCAAAAGAAACTAATGTCTTGTATTGTGAGTATACTAAGAATCTTACACATATCTTCACTAAGACATTAAGCCTAAGTTTTAAGCATGTAGGAGTATGTTCGGTGTAGTCAATAACAAGATTATACATTAAGGGGGAGTGTGAGAAGTAATATAAAAGATAAAGTCAAAAAGGTAGTTCTTCATAGGTAATTTATACTAGACAACGGTATCATCCTAGTTTGTGGTAGCCGTGATAACAGTAGAAACCAATTGTACAATAATAGAAGCCAAAATCATAAAAGTAGAGTCTATTTTGGCTACATATGTAAATTGAATATTATAAATAGAGAGCTCTACAAGCCTTTGATAGTGTGTATTTTCATAATGGTTCATTCTTCGTATTATATTTGTGTATATATCTTTGTTTTCATTTAAAATGAGATTATGTTATTGGTATACTTATATTTGGTCACCCTTGATCAAATTAGTTGACACATGCCACTTGCACACCTTATACCAAGGCGGGAAAAACATATCCATACCATTTTTAATCCTTTACCATGCACTCGAGGGTATCCTTAGTAAAAGTTGTAATCGAGTCACTAGTCTTTAGTTATAAACTCGTGAGCACCCTCAAAATAACTTGAAAAAGTATAATTTATGTATAATGCATAGGCCCTAAGAAGAGATCATGCATGCCTTAAAAATTTTTGACGTGGATTTCAACCCTACTTGATTGTATCACCTCCCTACTCATATAAATAGGGGGGCCCAAGTTAAGGAATGGAGGAGACAAGAGAACATGCCATTACACTAGAGAAATTTCAAATCTTTGGCTAATTGTCTTTTATCATAGTTTTCTCTCTTCTTGAGTAGAACCAACTCTTGGTTCTCCAAGTTGCAATTAAGTTTTCTATAGAGTTTATTTGGCCACCCCTTGGCCACTCTACCAAAGTAAAATTGTAGTCATGTTGATAGAGAGTCGAGTACATGTGGCTGAGGATGAGATGACCTGGGATTTGGTGAAGGAGGTGATGCAACAAGGTTCAGGTATACT
The DNA here is from genome assembly GCA_032191745.1 of Picea mariana. Classification (NCBI taxonomy): domain Eukaryota; kingdom Viridiplantae; phylum Streptophyta; class Pinopsida; order Pinales; family Pinaceae; genus Picea; species Picea mariana. The sequence continues at coordinate 48,002 of JASDQU010684082.1, read as the reverse complement.
TGTTGTCATATTTTTTATATGAATAATATATACCTATATTTATCCCCCCATGTTGATCTTAAAGATTGTTTTACTGTCTTTGAGTCAACCTTATGAAGATAAAATCCCCTTGCATTTTAAAAGAGGTGACACTCTGTTATTTCCAAATAACATGCAAGAATATAAGCAATGCCTAAGAAGGACCATGCTTATCTTGAAATAAATATCCACATGCAAAGAATACTTGAGAAAGGACTAGGTATCTTATAAAAAGTAAATTTTTACAATATGTTACAGGATCATAAACCAAAAGAGTCTACAAAAAAATAAGATGGAATTTACATCACAACATTCATCAAAGTAGAATACAATGTTCAAGGATAATAAAAATAAAGTATGGGCCACATATGGTAGAGAAATTTAAATTTTCATTTCATTAGGAACAAATAAGATTTTGATAGACATACATTCGAAATCTCATGCTTAAATCAAAGTCTTTGAGATTACGATAATGTTATGCCCCAAATTAGTTCTATGGGAACCTAAAAAATAATACATGTCTTTTAAATAAAAGAGTAATGTCTTGAAATACAAATAAAAGATTGTTTTTTTCCTTCAAAGAGGACTGGGATGGGATTCACATGGACCATGAAATGAAAATACCTGGAAGGCGCAAGAAAAGAAATCAAGGATCAACTCAAGTTTCACAATTTACTGGGAAATGGAAGGAAATATGACAAATGACTATAAAAGAAAGGTAACCAGGAAAAAATAGGGTTTCTACTTGACTCCTTGTGATGGAAATTATTCTCAACCTTTCACTTGTGTAACGCCGCCCTATAATCCCTAGTTTAATTGATGCTTAATGTAGATATAATATGTGGCTACAACCAAGCAATGTAATATGTGGATTGTATTTTTATGTTTTAATAATCAAATATGATGTTAGCTGCTAAAGGGACATCGACATAGATGGGGGCTGAATTAATCCACAAGATGGGGGAGAGTCTAGGATAATGGTCAAGAGGGGGTCCAAGGGGGAATTACCCATATATATTAATTCAACCCATTTCCTAAATGTTCTATAGATATAGGAACCTTCTAATTTCTAATTAAGTGTTCTCAAAAACAATCATTGAATGCATGTAAGAGGGTGGGTGTGAGTGGTCGCATCCCATAGTTATTGGACACATGGGGAATGAGTACAATCATCTTGGGGAGGTTTGTGAGTCAAGAAAGTAATATAAAGGAGAGGAAATTCGTAAAGGTAGCTACAACAATTTTACACATTGATTTTTTTTGCATGAGGAGAAAGTAGAGAGAAAGAAAGAGAGCTTGGAGATAGAACATCCATGGAGGGTGAATTCGAGTGTAATTGGACCTAACGAATGAATATCCAAGTTTTCAGGCTTGAAGAGTGAACTCATGAGTGAGTTTCCCTGTAGCAACAAGTGTTTGTTGTTGTATGTTGATAGTTTTCCTAATAGTAACTTCCCTTGAGTTCCCAACTGAGAGATTCCTAGCTACATGTGCCAGAGAGACCACAATAAAAGAATGCAATGCCCAAGGGACTAATATCAGTGAAGGGGTACATTCCTTGGGTTGGGAAGGTTAAGAGGAAGAGAGTTGGTGGAAAATTGAGATAGTTGTAGGAGAATACCAGTGAGTTTTGAGTTCTTGAGTTGTGAGTGGATAGTGAGAGACCACCCTCTTTTGTGGATTACTAGCCTCAGCTCGAGGGTGATTGGATGTTGATATTTGGAAAAATCGATCTATGGTTGGGTGGAACATCTATCCCAAACAGTTGGTTTCACAACTGTTTATAAAATATATATTTTTTATCATGTTTTTGTTTTTATTTATGAGTTAAATTGTTGTGCATGAACTCTGTGTACTTGAGAATAATTTATATGATTCTATAATGAGGTGTTAGTTTCATTTCACATTCACTTTAACATGTTGCAGATGCATCAATTTAATGGTAGTGAACAATAGCTAAATTTGGTTTTAATTTGTAGTTGTTAAGCTACAGGAAATTAATTAGATAGCAAAGATTTTCATTTTTATGAGTATTCTACACCATAATGTCCCTAGGTTGGGTTGGGGGATGTTACATTATGGTACCAAAGTGTCTAGTTCAAACATTGGGATTGTATGGGCCAAGTACTAGAGAGAATTGGTAAAATTTGTTGTTGTAGATTCTGTCTGTGACGAATTTGGGGAAAAACGGAAAAATAGAGTGAAATCCCCATATTCGTGAGTAAAATTCAAGTTTGAGTGACTCAAATCTGTTTAATAAATTTAATGGAGTAAATATGCAAAGTTGTAGAGTTAAATTTGACCTGGAATGTCAAAATTTTTCTTTTTAATGATTGTTGTAGAAGTTGGATAGAGTTGATGAATTGATGGTCGAGATTGTGTTCTACCACAATATCAACGACCTGAATTCACTTTGATAAATTTAAAAAATTATTAAGGTTTCATCCATTTCAGAGGTTGACGAGATCAATAGCTTAAATTTATTTTAATGGTTGGGAAAATGGATTAGATCAATAGTCTGGATTCATTTTTGGTTGTTGGGAGGTGAGGATCGATCGAAGGGATAGGATTCAATTCAGAGGTTTACAAAGTAGAGAAGATCGATGATTGAGATTCATTTTCAGCCATTGGTGAAGTGAGAGAATTGATGGTCAAGATTCATTTTGAGGGTTTAGGAAATGGATTAGATCGATGGTCGAGGTTCGCTAGTAAGGTTGGGAACAAATTTCTATATCAATGGTCGAGATCATTTGAAACAAGTAGATTAATGATCCAAATTCACTTGGAATTCGATCAAAATTTTCTAAGTGTTTGGGTCACCAAAGGAAATCTCTGATGATCGATGGTCATGTCGATCGGATGGGAAAATTATTTTGGTCGACCAATGGGAATTTTTTAAGGACAGTGATCAATGGTCGGGTCAGCTGAATTGGAGAAGTGTTTTGGTCACAGATGGTCAATGGTCGGATCGACCAGATTTGTGAAGTGTTTCGATTGAGAAGAAGGAAAGAGGGTGATTGAGCTGATGGTTGGGAGTTGGTCGAATTCGACAAGGTGTTTGGGTCTTCCAAGAGAATCGATCGATGAAAAATGAAGGAAAGAGGGTGATGATGTGTCATGCCATGTCAGCATCCATGTGTCATGGTGAATCATCTAAGTTGACAACTCAACATGATGTGTCATGCCACGTCAACGTCTATGTGCCATGCCACATCAATAGTTGTCATGCTAGCAATTTTCATGTCAACAAATAAGTGGTTGATGGCTGACAATTGGTTCAGTCGAATTGAAGATATGTTTTCGTCAGTCAACGGGATTGGTCGAAAATCGATGGTCGGGTTGGCCGAAATGGTGAGGATTGTATCTGCCAATGAGAATCTTCAACAATCGATGGTCGATGGTCGTGTAACATCCCCATCTCCCTGCTGGTCAACGCCACATCAAAATTATGACCTTTGATACCATTTTGATTTACTGATATGCTTTGCATATGAACAGAGTTATGCAAAATAATAACAACATATCATAATAATTCATAAACAAAATTATAACAAAGACTCCATAACAATAAGTCATAATTACACACACAGTAATTAAAATGAGTATAGGAAAGACCCTTATATTATGAATAATAACACCAATTGCATGCATACCTTCCACGTTCCTCCCAACCATAGACCACATTGCTCATAACTCTCAACAGTGGGTCACCCCCGAGTTGGGGCTAAAACTCCACCAAGGAAAAGGAAATCCTAAGCCAGGATAAGGTCTCTTACACAACAATATATCTCAGACTCAGGTGCCAACTCTAGAAAGTAGAATATAGTCCCTCATCCCCCACATGCTTGTCCCACCCCAGAAAGTGTGCCCCCTTCTTTGTTCAACAGTCCTTCAACCGCCCCACTTCCTTCCAGGGCTTCAACAATAATTTGGAAGAGAGTCTCAGAGTCATATAGCATGAAACTTGGCACCTTGGGAATCAACTCCCAACAATTATCTCATCTAGAAAGAATTCACACGATCTTGACAACCTTCTTCTTCAACAACCCACAGGCCTGGCAACTTTCTTCTTCAGCAACAGATGGGCTTGACAACCCGCATCTTCAATCCAATTCTACCCAAAAAAAAGTCTTAGGCTTTCTCAATCCAAGTATGACTACATAGTATGTATTTTAGGTATGAAGGATGGGAAAACATGGAATAATGATGAAGGAAAAAAAGAAAATATGGGGAATTACACTATATCCCCAAATTATATATGCATGAGCCATATGTGAAACATAGCATATAAGGGATTAACTTTGTCCCCTTTTATGTAATTCATTACTTCTCTTTGGAAACTTAGGATAATATATTATCCCATACTTTAAACTTTTAAGGAATATAATATTCCCTTGGGCTTAAGCCCCCTTAGCTTAGTACCCTAACCTTAGACTCTTAAACCCCCTTTCCATTTCTAGTGGAGTTTATCCCCCCATATTTTTTTGTTGGTTTGGTATGCAACAATGATGTACTTTTATTAATATCTGAGTCCAATTACATTTTAAAATAATAGGTTCATTAGCCTTTTAACATCTAGGCTCTCTAGCCTAATAATCACATAGGTACTCTGGCCTATAATATCCTGGCTCACCAACCTATAAATCATATGTACAATTATGATTGGGGACCAACCTAGGGGTATTACAAGTCAGGTCAGCCATATTAGCAATGCGTTGCAAGTAATGTTTTAAGGACTTGCGCCAAAGGTCGACGGTAGGGTCAACAGTTTGGGAAAAGTGTTGTGCGCGCCCAAAGAAATCAGTCGATCATCGATCGTCGATCGTCGATGGAGCTCAAATCAATGGTCTAGAATTTTTCGAGCTAGTAATAAATGATGGAGATTGATCTACGAGGTTTGGAAAGGTTAAGCATATCAACGAATTAGATATAACTTGATTTGAGATCGACGACTCAGATTTAACGGTTGTAAAAACACAGTAAAACAATCAATTTTATGCAAAATTTTGTGGTTTTTGAAGGTCATTAACTTCCTGTGCAATTTTGAGGGCCCAAATGATATTTTTATCCAATAAATACCCACGAGAATAGAGTGTACCAAGGTACACTATGTCTCTACAACTCAAATAAAAAATATCAAGGAGAGATTTCTAGTGAGCTAAATCGTTTGCAAAACAGATCTCGTATGAGAACGTTATAGACAAAACAGTAAGGGGAAAATTTTGGCATTGGTTTACTTCCATAGGGCATAAATCCATGCTCAGAAGTTCGTTTGGGGCTCAGGAGTAGTCTATGGAAATATATGAATCATAGAAGATATCCATGGAGCCAAATTTGGGATCTGGGTATGTGAAAATGTGTTGGGAGTGAAAGAAGACACATGTAACATACAAGGATAAATTGGGTAAAGCAACCTAAACTTCTCTAAGGTATTGAGGAGTACAAGACATTTATCAAACCATTATTTTGAATTGGACAACAAAATTTCTCATAAATTAATTAAGATATTTTTGTAGCAGTAAAAGAGTGGAAATCACAACATGTAAATGTTGTAACTTTTCACTCAATACTCATATTGAGGCATGAGTACAACCATTGGAAAGTTGTTTTAGAGAGGAATGCATCTAAGGAATCAAAATTTTAATTAGTGAAATGTCTCCTTCTTAAATTTATGAAGAAATAACATGTATTATAATGGATGAAATGTTTTATGCTATGCATGTTCTAACAATAATTAGTACATGCACATTTCTTACAAAATTAGAGGTACAAGAAAGTAAATTTGGTTCTTATATGAGGATTAGAGTTATTGATTATTCTCAGATATTGTATATCCATGAAAAATATATCATAGGGTGTCATATTACCATGGAAATGCTGAGACAAAGTCAAATGGAAGAAGAGACATGCAAGAGCTTGTAACTATGAGAACCCTACATAGAGAAGTGCAGAGATATATAGATGATAATGAAAGGATTATGAAGGTTCATGAGGAGATACTTCAGATATTAAATATGTTGCATAATTAAGTAAACAAATACTTTGGTAGAAAGAAAGAAACTAGTGTTAGACAAGTGTCAACATCCAGGTCTCAAAAAAAAATGGATGGTCATGGAAATGATAGGCAATCAAGAAGCATGAGCAGGCACCATGATTCTTCATAGCAGTCCACTAGAATAACTCATGCAGGTTTAGGGCCAGGGAGCATCCCAAGTGTGTTTCGTGTCAAGAGGCAAAGGAGAAGTCATGAGGTAGACATCTTGCAAGTTAAGCTCGGGAATTTCAAGCCACCAACTTTCAATGGTGAGCATAGGAAAGGGGAATATTTCAAAGCTTGGATGTTGGAAATAAATGAATATTTTCAACTGCATGATTACCCCTCAGGATTAGAAGCAATAATTGCAACCAACCACTTGTAAGGAAAGGTATCCATGTGGTGGGATCAACTTGAGAAATCCAACAACCTTGATGAGAAGAGGATCTCATGGATGAAGTTCAAAGGATATTTCCAAAAGAAATATTTATCTGAGCATTACTATGAAAGGAATATGAAAGAGTTCTTTGAACTCAAGTTTGGAACCATGAAAATGGACAATATGAAAATAGATTGTTTAAATTGTTGAAGTATGTTGACTTCATAAAAGATGAGAAGGCTAATATACAAAGGTTTCTAAGTGAGTTACCCTCCTTTTATAGTGAAAATATTCAATATGATAACCCTAATACCTTGGAGGAAACCATAATGAGAGCAAGTCATCTTTATGAACAAAGAAGAGGAAGGCCGGTTTTCCAAAAATATTGGAATGACAAGATGAAGGGTAAAAAGGATCAAAGAAAGAAAGGCTTCAAGCCACCCTTTATCAAGAACAACACCCAAGCAAATCATCAAGGACAATCAACCCAAAATGAGAACAAGACCACAGATTCATTTGGGAAAAGGCTAAGGAAGTAGCCTATACAATGTTGGGGATGTGAGAGGAATCACTTATATAGAGACTACCCTCACAAAGGAGAAAGAATGAGGACTTTCCTCAACATTCAAGAGGATAAAACAGTGGAAGAAATGGGAGGAAACATGTCAAAGATTTATGCATCCTCGGACAATAAGCAAGTTGAATATGAATCCCTCATGATTGGAGTGGAAGGTAAGATTGATAGCCATCCCATTGAAATTTTAATTGATTCAAGAGCTAGCCATAGTTATATAAAAATATTGTTGAAATATTTCACTTGAAAAGGAGTAAGCATAAGAAATTTTGGTTAGTTTAGTTAGCCACAGGGAATAAGAGAAAAATCAATCAGTTTGTTAAATATTGTTCAATAGGAATGAATGAACTCAACTCAAAGGTAGATGTAAACATCATACCATTGGGTTCATATGATTTTCGAATTGACATGGATTGGTTGGAAAAGCACCATGTTGTCCTAGACTGTTACAACAATACAATCATGTCTTGATGAAGAAGGGCAACAAGGCAAGATTCAAGGCATTCCAAGAGTTGTAGTTGTGAAAAAGAGTTTCAGGAAGGGATGTTAGTTTTTTGTGACCCATGTGGAAGAGGTGGACAAGGATAAAGTGGAAAGAATTGAAGATCATCCAGTCTTAAGGGACTTTGAAGATGTTTTTGTAGAAATATTAGGATTTCCACCAAAAAGAGACATTGATTTATCTAAAGGGTGCCAGGAGCTTCCCCAGTGTCCAAGACACCATACAAAATGGGAACATCAAAATTGAAAGAGTTGTAGATGTAGCTTAAAGAGTTTTTAAAGAAGGGATACATAATCCCAAGTGTGTCACCTTGGGGAGCCCCAATTCTTTTTGTGAAGAAGAAAGATGGAACCTTAAGGCTATGTATTGATTTCAGATAGCTAAATAAGGTCACCATAAAGATCAAGTATCATTTTCCAATAATTAACAACTGATTTGATTAGCTAAAAGGTTCAAGAATATTTTCGAAGATTGACTTGAAATCAAGTTATCATCAAGTAAGGATAAAGGAAGAAGACATCAGCAAGACAACATTCAGGATAAGATATGGGCATTATGAATTCACAGTAGTGCCATTTAGACTATCAAATTCCCTAACTATTTTTATGTGCTTGATGAATGTAGTGTTCAAGGAGTACCTGGACAAGTTTTTTATTGTGTTCCTAGATGATATAGTCATCTACTCCAAGTTAGAAGAGGAACATAAGAAACATTTAAGAATGGTGTTGAAAGTTATAAGAGAGCACAAATTGTATGTTAAGTTAAGTAACTGCATATTTTATCAAAAGAAGATTCACTACTTAGGGCATGTGATTTCAGTAGAAGGGACAACAGTGGATCATGAGAAGATAGAGGCCATTAGAGGATGGTCGGTGTCAAAAAGTGTGATATAGGTTAGATCATTCATGGGTATTTTCGGTTATCACCGAATATTCATAAAAAGATTCTCAAATATTGCAAGTCCAAACACTTCCTTGAAAAATAAGGGAGTGAAGTTTGAATGTACTTCCAAGTGTGAAGAGAGTTTTCATCAGTTGAAGGAAATATTGACCAATGTGACAACATTGAAGATTGCAGATCCAGATGAATATTTTATGTGTGCACTGATGCATGCAAGGAAGGGATCGATGGAGTTATTAGTCAAAAGGATCATGTGATATGTTGTGAATCCAAAAAATTAAAAGAGCATGACAGGAATTATGCTACACATGATATAGAATTATCAAAAATTTCACATGTTCACATGCATTAAAAATGTGGAAACATTGTCTTATGAGAAAGAAATTTGAGCTAAGGACAGACCATTGTGGTCTAAATCATTTGTTTGGACATCCAAACTTAAATTGTTAGGTGGTTTTTCAGCACATGGTTTCTTTGTTGATGGTTTTCTATTTTCAGTTAAGGAATTAGGGTTTTTGACTAATCCAGGTTATTGGGTTAGGGTTTTGGATGCCACTGACTCTTGTATGTATTTTGTATTGTAAACATTGTAACAAAATGAATGAATATAGAATATGTTGGTTTTCCCGGTTTGGGTTTCCAGGGGAAAAATATCTGTGTAATGTTTGTATTTTCCATTGTATATTTTCTTTTCTTTTTTTGAATATCTTTTTACAGTAGATATTATACAAGGTTAGAGTTTTACATTTGGTATCAGAGATATATTGGCTTCAGGGGGATACCTTTTTGGTCAAGGGTTTGGCTCGGGACTGTGATAAGCCTTGTTATAGTGGGAGATCTGCGATATTTCTTTTTTAGTTGAAAAGAAATGGAAAGCAATTCGAAGATGGAGTTCAAGAAGTTTAATGGGAAAATATTTGAGCTATGGAAGCTCAATATGGAATATCTTTTGGTGGATAGAGATCAGTGGATCATGGTAGATCCAGGTACTGCACCTATAGGAACTTCTGCAGATGACTGGAAAAAGTTGGATTGGAAGGAAAAGAGCACAATCCTACTGTGTCTCTCTGATTCAGTATTACTGAATGTGTCATAGGAAGCTACAACCAAGGATTTATGGGAAAAATTGGGGAAGTTGTATCAGTTTAAGTCCCTAGTAAATAAATTATTCCTGAGAAAGAAGCTGTATAACTTGAGGATGAGAGATGGAGACTTGGTGGCAGAGCATTTGAACACATTCAATACTATGGTAAGTCAATTAGTATCTGTTGAGATTAAAATTTCAGATGAAGATAAATGTATCAGTTTGTTGTGTTCTTTACCAGACTCGTGGGATAGTCTTGTTGTGGCCATAGGCAGTAATACAACTTCTTTGAAGTTTGAAGAAGGGGTCCCATCCTTGTTTTTGGAGGAGATGAGATGAAAGAATATGGAAGGACATAGCACATATGCATTATTTCTAAGAGGATGTTCCCAGGAAAGAAATAGATCTAATTCTCAAGCGGGAGATCTAAGTCTAAGGGTAGATCTAAATCTCCCGAAAAGTTTGTAAGGGTATGTTGGAGATGTGGAAAAGAAGGGCACTACAAGAAGTAGTGTTGATCCAAAGTTGAGAAAAAGAAGGGATCTGAAGAATCTTCTTCTACAGAAGAAAAGAACTCCAAGGAAGAAAGAGGGGATGTGTACTTGGCCTCTTCAAGCACACATGCAGATCATGAGGCATGGTTGGTTGACTCTGGTTCATCCTTTCATATGACTCCCCACAGGGAGTGGTTCTACGAATATGAAAAGTATGATGGAGGTAATGTTTTCTTAGGTAATGATTCGACAACCAGAATCATAGGAAGAGGAAGGGTCAAGTTGAGGCTCATAGATGGAAGGATTAGAACACTGTCTGGTGTTCTGCACATCCCAAGTATGGCCAAAATTTTTATTTCTGTAAGCAAAATGGAAGATGTAGGGGTAAAAACAATATTTGAAAAGGGAACTTGCAGGATGGTTCAAGGATAAATGGTGTTGATGAAGGGAGTTCGGTTTGGAGCTCTGTATAAGATGATAGGAAGCACTATTAGTGATGGGTGTAATAGCTCCATTGTTCATGATATTGGAGTTGAAGAAGAAAGAATTCCTACGGTCTCTGGAGAAAAGGTTATGTTGTGGCATCAAAGACTGGGTCATATCGGAGAGAAGGGTCTTCGATTACTACACGATAAAGGTATGGTTGAAGGTATGTCTAACTTCTCTCTAGATTTTGATTTCTGTGAACATTGTCTATATGGGAAGCAAAATCGGGTAAGATTCCCCTCTGGTGCAACAAGGGCAAAAGGAATTTTACAGCTAGTTCACAGTGATGTTTTTGGACCTATGTCAGTCCCATCATTGGGAAAATCTGTGTACTATGTCCCATTTATAGATGACTTCTCGAGGAAAACTTGGATATATTTCCTCAGGAGAAAATCTGAAGTCTTTGATAGGTTTAAAGTGTTTAAGGCTCTTGTTGAGAATCAAACAAAGAAAAGAATTAAGGTGTCGAGGATAGATAATGGTGGAGAGTTCTATGCGAATGAATTTGAATAATTATGTAAGAAGTTCGGTATATCGAGGAAGAATACTAATCCATATACACCTCAGTAGAATGGATTTGTAGAAAGGATGAATAGGACGCTGATGAAAAAAGCAAGGTTCATGCTTAGTGGTGCCGAGTTAGGGAAAGAATTATGGGCAGAGGTAGTGGGTACTACACGTTATCTGGTCAACAGATCACCCTCATCGGTCTTGGATGACAGGACTCCACAAGAGGTATGGACTGGTAGGGAACCTTTTCTTAAGGTATTTGGCTACGATGCATATGTTCATGTTCCAAAGGAAAACAAGAGTAAGATGGACAAGAAGGATGAAAAATGTATCGTTATTGGATATAAAGATGGTCTCAAAGGTTATAAGCTTTGGAACCCATAAACTAAGAAGGTAGTGTATAGCCGAGATGTGGTATTTAGAGAAATGAAGGATGTTGTTAAACAGGAAGTCCTACCAAGTAAGGAATAACCAGAGAAGATAGAGTTTGATTTAAAGGATGATGAATCAGACTCTACAGAAGAACATGAATCGGAAGAAGAAGATCCTCATACTCCAGTATTGAGGAGATCGGTTCGAGAAAGAAGGCTACCAGAAAGGTATAGTCTATCTGATTTCCATTCAAATTTTGCTTTGTCTATTACTAATGATGATCCTAGAATTGTCGGGGAAGCAATCGATTCATAGGATGGAAATCTATGGAAAAGGGCCATGGAAGAAGAAATGACATCTTTGGATAAGAATGAGGCTTGGGATCTAGTGGAGTTTCCAACTGGAAGAAAGCCTATTGGCATCAAATGGGTATTTAAAAAGAAGTTGAATGCAGAAGGAAAAGTGGAGAAATACAAAGCTCGATTAGTAGCAAAGGGTTATTCCCAGGTTGAGGGAATTGATTTTGGTGAGATTTTTTCTCCTGTTGCCAAGTTAACCTCCATAAGATTTATGTTATCTGTTGCTGCTGCATTTGATTTTGAAATAGAACAAATGGATGTGAAGACATCATTCCTACATGGGGATCTGGAAGAAGAAATCTATATGAAGCAACCATAAGGTTATGTTGTGAAGGGAAAGAAGGAGCTGGTATGCAAGCTGAAAAATTCCATGTATGGTTTAAAACAATCACCAAGAATGTGGTATCAAAAATTTGATACTTATATGCTAGGACTTGGCTTCACAAGAAGAAAAGAAGATCACTGTGTGTATTTTAAATTAATTGGTGAACATTTGATTTATATGGTCTTATATGTGGATGGCATGTTGTTGATAAGAAACAAAAAGGAGATTATCCAGGATGTGAAAACTCAGTTGTCCTCTAAATTTGACATGAAGGATCTCGGTGCTTCAAATTTCATTTTGGGCATGGAAATTAAAAGAGATCGGAAAAGGAGGAAACTCTGGTTAAATCAGAGAAAATATTTCAAGACAATATTGCAGAGGTTTAATATGCAGGAATATAAACCGATCAAGGTTCTTATTCCTATTGGTGTAAAGTTATCTGTGGATCAGTGTCTCAAGACACATGAAGAAGAGGAGGACATGTCTCATGTTCCATATGCGAGTGTAGTTGGTAGTTTGATGTATGCAATGGTCTGTACTAGACCAGACATTTCACATGCAATGGGAGTTTTGAGCAAGTATATGTCAAAACAAGGGAAGGAGCATTAGAGAACAATAAAAAGGGGTTTTAGGTATTTGCATGGCACTACTAGCTATGGATTGTGCTACGAAGGAAGACCGATATTGGACAGAGTGGTGGATATACATGGATTTTTGGATGCAGACTAGGTTGGAGATTTGGATCATAGAAGATCCACAAGCATGTATGTGTTTAACCTGTTTGGAGGAGCAATAAGTTGGATGAGAAAAAGACAGGTTGTAGTGGCACTTTCAACTATAGACGCTGAATACATGGAATCCACTCATGCAAGTAAGGAAGAAGTATGGTTAAAAAGATTGTGTTCAGGTATTGGGTTGGTACAACAAGCTGTAAGGATAGAGTGTGACAGTCATGGTGCAATTTTTCTGGCGAAGAACCCTGCTTATCATTCAAAGACAAAGCACATTGATGTTCAATATCACTTTGTGAGAGACATGATTGAAGAAAAGAAAGTATCACTGATGAAGGTGGACACTTTGAAGAATGTTGCAGACTCATTAACAAAATCTGTGAGCACTGAGAAGTTTTCTTGGTGTAGAGGATACATGGGCATTGTTGCCCTGGATTGTTGACTATGTAACCCTGTAACCCCCTGTAAGAAAAGAAAACAACAAGTGGGAGAATTTTGGGTATGTGTTATATTCTTTGCATGAATAGTAGTGTCTGAGTGTATGCCCTGGGCGCACAGGGGTTTGGGGGAAGCGGCCCCCAATTTGTTTTTCTGCATCGGGACCACATTATATTTAGGTGGTTTTTCAGCACATGGTTTCTTTGTCGATGGTTTTCTCTTTTTGGTTAATGAATTTGGTTTTTGGACTAATCCAGGTCATTGGGTTAGGGTTTTGGATGCCGCTATCTCCTATATGTATTTTGTATTGTAAACATTGTAACACAATGAATGAATATATAATATGTTGTTTTTCCCAGTTTGGGTTTCCAGGGGAAAAATATCTATGTAATGTTTGTATTTTCCATTGTATCTTTTATGTTCTTTTTATGAATATCTATTTTCAATAAATATTGTACAAGGTTATATTTTTACATCTCTAGAAAAGGAAAATGAGACACTTCGTCAAGAGGCATTGGACTACAAGGCTAGGGTGTTGCAGCTAGAACAAGAGAGGTTGAAGTGGTCACACAAGAAGACATAATTTCTAAACATGGTTGTGGTTGTACCTACTACTATAGAAGTTGGGCCAAACACTGAAGGACTTTTCCAGGCTATGTCGCAAGTTAGCCTAAAAGAAGGAGAAATCAAAGGGCTAAAAAAAAGCATAGAGAAATTGAAGCAAGAGATGTAGGAAAAGGATGAAAGAATGGCTCAATTTCAAAAGGAGAATGAAGTCCTGCAGGAAAGGATAGATAAGTAGAATATGAGATTAAGAGGAAAAGGTTTGTTGCAGGGGGGCAAGCATATCATCTGGGACTCTATAGTTGTTGAGGCTGCCAATTTTAGAGTGTATTTGAATTTCATCAATGATAAAGACAACATATCCATCACATCTAGAAGCATGTGCACTGTTGTGAATGTAACTTTCGCAAAGAAACCATTAGAATGGGCCCAAAACACCATAAATCTACTCAAATCCATTCCTACTGCAGAACTTCAGACTATTGGAGTTAAAGAGAGAACTACATTGATTATCTCAGAGAGGATGGTTATTGCTAAACATAACATGTTGAAATCAATCCAAACAAAGGCAACACAGATGGAACAAAGTGTGCAAGAGTTCAAGTATTTGTTTGAATAATTGTTTATCAAAGGCCTTCCAACATTTTGGGATGGCAAAGGAAGATTGTATGATCAGGAAGAATACAATGCTCACTTGACTCACTGCAGAATTGATCACTCCAAGTTCGAAACCCTATAGGAAAATCTTAAATGAGATACACTAGTTGAACATATGATTACTGACTTTGAGATTCTAAATCAGTTCAAAGAAGTCAAAATTGGACTACCAGTCATGACATACACTTCCTGCATTGACCTGGAGATCCTAATCAAAGAAATGATAGATTATGATATCCCTTCTGACTTGCAATGGAAGGAGATAGTATGGCTAGGTAAGACAAAGTGTAGTTTTTCAGGGTCCAGTAGACGATGTCAATATGTCACTGAAGATGGAAGATCAGGTCGAATACCAGAGCAAGACAAGTGGCAAAGAATGGGACTGAAGTGTCAGAGGAGTCAGAAGCTGGATCCTGAAACATTTTCTTGCTAATCATTGTAATCGATTTCAAAACCGAATCTGTCCCTGGTAATTATTGTAATCAGTTTCAGAAACTAAAACATTTCATTTTTATCATTGTAATCGGTTTCAAACCAAAGGAACTCAACTTGTATAAATATTAGGAGTTCCAAATGTATTAGGGGTTGGAAGAAGTGCAAGGGCACAATTTTAGCTATTCAAAACTTGAATGTAATTTTCTGAAGCTAAATAGACTACACATGCATAAGTCTTGAAGTTTCCATGAAAATATTCTAATGGTGGTGATCTGATTTTTTTTCCCTCTCTTTGTATGTATTTCCTGTATTTATGTTCACTGTCTTCTATTTAAATTGGATAGTCAAAGGCCCAAAATTTATCTCATGATGCTCTCGGTTGAAGCAATTTAAATTGTGTTAAGTTCTTCTTAACTTATTCATAATTCATTTATTTAATGCTCTGATGCAGTTATATGTTTTCTTTCCTTCCTACACTCTGCAAATTTACAAATTATAACTCAGATTTATCGCCTCATTTAGCCTTTATCCTGTGGAGAGTTATACCCACCATTTAGTACTTCCATTTATTTTTAGAAGTTTGACTCCATATCCCTAAGTGTCCCTCCTCTTCCTTGCTAGAAAAATTATAAAAAACCCTTTTAGAACAACAAAACCTAGCCATTGAAGTGTTAAAGAAAACTCATTTATTAAAGACCAAGTGACATGAGAAAGCCCTCTCTTAGCCGAGCGGGCTAGTACCCAGCTCTAAAGTTGGTTTGTAGGTTACCTCTGTCATTTTTTTTATCAGCCAAACAAATTTATAGAGTGCTAACAGGGACCAAACTCCCCAAAAAAGATCCCAAAACTAGCTAAAACTGGCCTTCAAAAATGTTGAAAATAAAGCAAAAAAAATCACTTTTTAGGAGGTCTACGCCACTCTCTCCATTGTAGTTCATCTATATATGAACCCTAGATCATTGTAGGAAGCAGATATGAGTTATGTATGTGACTTTTCCTTCTATAGGTAATGTATTTGCATGTTTTTTCCTTCTACAGGGAACATATGTACATGCTTTGGCCTTCTACAGGTCATGTACATGACCCAACACTTACATACTTTTTTCAATGTATGTACATGATTTAATCCTATGTAAAAATAGTGTATGTATGTGCTTTAATATTATCTAATCATAGTGTATGTATGCGACTGTTGTAAAGGTAAAGGGAATATACACTTAGAAAAACATGGAAAATTAGGCCAAAAAACCCAAAACAAAAAATGCAGTAGAGAGACCAAAACAAAGCCAAAAAATAATAGAAAACAAAGAGAAAAGACAAGAATGAATCGAAATCATAGAAACATCAAATAAATAAATAAATCGTTTATTTTTATAAACCAATATTGAATTATGAGATTTCTAAGGACATATACATAAACCAAGAAAGCCCAACAGGACCCTCAAAGACCAAGACAAGACCTTGACCAAGAAAAAAGGCACAAGAACCTCTTTATAAGACTTGTATGCGATTATGACCAAGGAAATGGGCGTATGTAGGTGACCTTCCCTCTTACAATCCATGTATGTACATGTCTATTAATAAATAACACCACGTACAATACCTAGAATTTCGAGAAAAAGAAAGAAAAGACTGGACTCAAGGACTGAAAATAGAGGCATAGGTTCCTAGAAGTTTAAAATTAACAGTAAAAAAAAGAAACAATCAAGAAAAATAAAGAAAATCCATGCAATCACCTTATACTAACCCACAAAGGAGATATATTCCCTAGTGGAGTTGCCAATTCTGTTATGAAAATCTAAGTCCTATGGCTATGGGTTAGGGGACACAATAGAGAAGTTCCCTAAAAGACTTCTCTCAAAATTTAATTAAGAATTTAATTGAAAGTAACTACCCACAATAACTAACTTTTGGAAGAAAGGAAAGATGACATACTTGGAACCTATCATTTGAAGTGGATCTCGCTTGTGGGATTTTTCTCCAGAATTCCTTCTTTACGATCCTCTGAAAGTCCTGCAAACAAAGAAGTATGAAACTGCAAGAAGGTAGTTATCTTCTAACCAAGTAAATATAATCAATTCACTTTCTATGTTAGATTCAAAATAAGATAGAAATAATCTCATCAAAATCATGAATTAATAAAGAGAAGTGGACGGAAAT
Source organism: Picea mariana (assembly GCA_032191745.1). Taxonomy (NCBI): domain Eukaryota; kingdom Viridiplantae; phylum Streptophyta; class Pinopsida; order Pinales; family Pinaceae; genus Picea; species Picea mariana. The sequence goes on along the minus strand of JASDQU010684082.1, from coordinate 30,980 downwards.
GACAGTTCTTTTATTAATAATAAAAAAAGGAGTTAGTTACAACGTGTAACCACTACACCATGATCCCAGAACCAGGCTCCAAGTTTCTCCACCCAAGTCCTGAGATGAAAAGTACTACCTCTGAAGTTCTATGTTTCAGTAGGTCCAAGGAAGCAATGAATTTCTTTCTGACGAGATAAATGTTAACACAAATCCTGAAAACAAGGGTTTTAAGGACGGGAAGACAATCTAAAAAATCTAGGGAAACAGGGGCTTGCAGGGCTATAAGGAATCTGCCAGCATAAGGATGCATCTCTTTTATCATGGTTTTCCTCCATACCAAGGCTCTCTTTTATACTCCCTTTTGTTAGTTGGAGTACTTATGCATGGGCTATAGGAGGTCGAGAACCTAAGGAACCTGTCAACTCTAACCAAAATATCGAGAATTATATCTATCTATCTATCTATCTATCTATCTATCTATATATCTATCTATCTATCTATCTATATATATATATATATATATAAGCTAATTAAACATGTACATGGGTTGCTAACTAGCAATGCACGTATGTATGCAAGTTTCTTTAAGGAGAATTGTGTACATCTTGCAAAATGGGTTTTTTTAATATTTTTTTAGGGAGGAAAAGGGGGATTTGGCTCCTCCAAACAAGGAAAATGATGTTATTGAGGACAATGAGTCATCATGAGCATAGGTGGTGTGAAATGATGCTATAACATGGAGGGAGAGAGGGGTATAGAGGAAGAGAGGGAACGAGGGAGTGAGGAATGGGAAAAGTGAGAGGGGGGGGGAAGTGATCCGTAAACAGTGGGCCTATGGATTTTCCATTTCATCAACACAAATACTTTATGAAAATAAACTTAGTTCTCTGCTCAATATCTAACTACAATTCCATAGACAACCCAACAATTGGTCAAATACAATCTCAGATGAAAGTATAATATTTCTCTTGTTCAAATGATTCTACAAAACACACTCTGAGATTATAATCATGACCCAAAACTATGACACTCACTTTGGCTAGCTAAAAGTTACTCTCACACAATATAATAATCAAGAGTCTACTAAAAAAACAAACATAGATTAAATCATATAGCAATAAGGAAAATGTTTAGAGTGAGGAAAATGTAGCCTGTGGGTTATGGAAGTACATATAGAAAATACTAAAACATGAAATACATCCTATGGGAAAGGTGTAGATACCTAGAAATTGTGAAAATGTAATGTAAGACCTATGGGAAAGTTATAGACACCTAAAAATGGATAAAATTCAATGTATGGCATGTGGGAAAGGTATAGACACCAGCTAGTGAGGAGGAGATATAATTTATGGGTGAGAGGAAATTGGTCGACAAGAAAAAATGTGGCTCAGATAGGTAGGAGTGACCTGTGGGTGAGAGGAAATCGACCAACAAGATGGAGATTGTTGTATCTCTCATACCACATGTTAGCACATATGTTTGTAAAGGAGTGTTTTCCCTTAGGAATTGACCCCTTGGAGAAAAAATGAAGGAAAACGGGCTAAAAACCCACAAAATGTGTTATATCCAAGGTCAAGAGGAGTGATTTGACCTCTTGGTGCATTGTTCTAAGGCACGTGCAGATCTGGGCGCCTGAACATGGTGTGCTCAAATCTATGGTACACGTTCCATATCGGACCCCTGCCCCCCCCCCAAGCTTCTTCCTTTAACAGGGTGGGGGTCCAAGTAGGTGGTTTTCTAGTGTAGGCCCCCCACTATCATGTCATCTCCTAATCAACTCACACCCACCCCCCCCACCCCCCTGCACTTTACCGCTGACCGCCTACCCCCCCTCCGAGCTAACCGCCAGACCGCCTCCACTTACTTCCTTCGCTCCCTCCGACACTTGTCCTCCACTCACATCACACACGCGCTTGTACCTTTTCTGATGTCACATCTCCCCCTCTCCCCACCCAACATGTGTCTTCCAATCCCACTTCATGTCCCCTCCACCATTAATCGTTTTCCCCTGACCCATCACTCCCATGTGCTTCCACATCCTCTCCCTATGCCTTTATACCTTAGCTTCCCTCATATTGGCGCCCATGCCACCCAGTCACCGCTCTGCCACCACATCATTCCACATGGCCGTCGATTGTTTGTTGTAGCCTGCGAGTCTATGCCAATCATCTCGCCCACTTGCCATCGTCTTCCTCCACATCCACCTTCTTGTTCTGTCTGCAAGGGCCCGACAAAGTATGGGTGGTAAAAGAGTAGGATGACGCTGACATGTTTTCCAGACATAGAGTTGACTCAGGCTCCATCTTGATCCCGATGAAGATAGTTAATGAAGTGGGGGAAATTTGTTCAAACATCATATCCCCCCATAAATGGAAGGCTCAGAAGTTATGGTTAAGGAGACAGGACTATCAGCGAGTCAGGTCCCTACTGAAGACATTGCGTCTGACAGGAGACTGCATACATAGTCTGCAGAGAAGACTCTGAATGTAAAGCCTTGAATGCATGACTCGAGCACACCTCTGCTGCTAGTGGCTAGTTGTTCTGAGTATATGAAGGCATTTTTGATATTTTTTTATGGTCAATGGTTGAGCTAGGCTCCTGTATTGTAAAGTTCTAAGGAAGCTCTGGTTCTCTGGTTATGTAACTTGATTCAAGACTTCTTGTTTAATGAAAGTCAACTTCTTTTCATCTCTCTGTAAAGATGTGATAAAACAATCGGGCATGGAATATCCAATCAAGGGTTTTTATGTTGTTGTGATGTATTTTTTATTATAGCAGTATCGTAACCAGTTTTAGTCGGCTCTTGTTATCTTTTTCCCTCTTACACTGAATAGCTCGAGCATGGAGGATCCAGTCAAGATGGTTTAGCAGCATCATGATGAAGGTTTGATAATAGTGCCATTGTTAATGTGTTGTTTAGACATATTTCAATGTCTGTAGCCTAGGATTAAGAGCGATCTTGAGTCTGATATTTTCTTCTCCAACCTGACTGAAATCCTGATGCCCATAGCAGTCTTGTTCACCTTTCTCGCTAATTCTTTCTCCTACTCACCCTTACTACAACTTACTGACTAAAGTTGATCAAGACCTTGATTGATTGTGAATGATGGTCCAGTTTTCTGAGTTAAAATGATATTATCATGAGTCTACGCCCATTTTAACTCTTTAAAATTATTCATTGTGACATAAAAAACTGATTGGTACTAGGCTTACCTTCAATGCAATCTGAAGGTGACTTCTAGTGCTAACATTTCTGGTGTTGTTGCCGAGGAAAAAATTGAAACTTTTCCTTGGGATTGAACAACAAAGCTTATTGATTCTGAAGGTGCATCAGAATTCAATACATTGAAGATTGCAACTTTCACCTGGTGACTCCACTGTTGCGACTCCACTATTTCAACCCCACTGTTTCGGTTGTGGATTCCAAAGGTAGATACATGAAGTCTATTCTATAGCTGCCTCTAGCTACACCTGAAGCTGACCTAGAGAGGATTATTAAGAAAGGGAAAGATTTCTCAAGAAGGCTTTAGCTGTTGTCCCAGATTGAAAGCTCCTTGGGAGAACGATAGTGACTAGATCTGGCCTTTGATGGTGAACAAAGACCAGACACTTTCAACCTTCACATCATTCACCTGGCGAATCCATGATTAGAGGATCTAGTGGCAACTCCACTATTTTAAGAAATCATATTTTCAAATGAAAGCCATCTTGGCTCGGAGGTTTTCTCCTTTTAACTTCTTTGTTGTTCCTGGTTTCCCAAATGTTGTTCCTACTCCAGATGAATGGAGTAATTTTTTTCCCATATTTAGAGAGATTAAAGATGACAGCCCTGTCGAGCATCTCCGTGAGTTTCATGAACTCATGCATCAGTGGGAATACATCATGAAGATGTATTATTGAATATGTTCATGTTCTCATTAGCAGGAGATGCTCATGAGTGGTATCACTCCTTGCCCCTTGCTAACATCTCCTCCCTGGAGCATTTTCATGCAACTTTCAATAGGCATTGCCAAAGGTATTATCCCTCTGAATTAATCTTTCATAGCTGTTGTAAGGAATATAAAGACTATATTCAAGATATGGATGTTTCTAATGAAGTCTGTGAGGATGAAGGAGATGCCTTGGGTGAGTTGGTGAGTTCGATAGGATCACTTCCTGCAAAAATAGAAGGATTGGGGGTAGATTGTGTTTGTTTCTCTTATGAAGGAGATGCAGAGGATATTTTGGTCTTTGAAGCAGATGATATTTTGGTAGCCCAACTCATGATGAAGTAGTGATCTCAAGTACTGACCCAGAGCAGGCAACTTTTAATGAAAATCCCAACAAAGATAATGATGAGCAGATCTTTTCCATGGTTCTTGTTTATCATGATTGTGAATTTGATCCTTGAGAGCCATGAAGAAGAAAGGGAGGAGCTAGCTATGTAGTTCATCTCTTGTTTAGAGTCTATATATGAGCAGCCTACTTTTCACCCATTTGATGATGATGAGATATTGATTCCTAGGTTGGATCTTGATGGGCTGCCTGTGTTCAGTGATGAAGATGCTGAGGTGTTTTTTGAAGAGAAAGGATTTAGCCTCCAACCTTCTAATGAAAGTGAAATATTTTACCAAGAGAAACATGATAAAAATAAAGAGCCATCTATGGATATATAGAAGGTTATTGAAGTAGGAGAAGGAGAAGTGGATCAACAGCCTGCAACAACCTTTCACTCACCTGTGCTTGCCACACACATTCAACTAGAGGTGAGAACTATAAAGCAAAGAAGGCTTTTTGTTACCCATTTTGTGGGTTCTGTCACTTATTCTATGAACCTATAAGGGAGTACATGGAGTTGCATTTCCTCCACGTTTTGAAGCCTCCAAACCTTATCCCACCTTTGTCACTGGGAGGAGAGATGAAAAATGTAATCATTTTGCTATCACAGTTTCATTATTTTTTATTAATTAGTGACAGAGTTAGTAAGTTTACAGTTAGGGGGTTACTTGAGTGGTTCGGGTGGAAGTCCACTTTCACCTAGCACTTTGTAAATATTAGTTAGTCTAGGATTGTACATAAATAAGCTCCTCCTAGAGCAGGTTTTTTTTCTTCCTATTTGTAAGCATGGTAGTTTAAGTTGTTAGTGTGTTATCTTTGGCATAATATCTCAGAGAATGACTCCATAACCTAACACTAAGGAACTGGAGCTGCAAAAGTGTTCTTAGAGCCTTGCAGGGAGGCCTCTATCCCCCATGGAGCCTAATGTTAGCACATATGTTTGTAAAGGAGTGTTTTCCCTTAGGAATTGACCCCTTGGTGAAAAAATGAAGGAAAGCAGGCTAAAAACCCACAAAATGTGTTATATCCAAGGTTGGGAGGAGTGATTTGACCTCTTGGCGCATTGTGCTAAGGCGCACAAAGATCTGGGCAGCTAAGCATGGCACACTTAGATCTATGATATGCATTCCATATCAAAATCCCCTGACCTTCTACCTTTAACGGGGGGGTCCGAATAGGTGGTTCTTAAGCATGCCCCCCCCATGATCGTGTCACCTCCTCATCAACTCAAACCCCTCCCCACGCGCTTTACTGCTTACTACCAACTCTACCCTCCGAGCTAACCACTAGATTACCTCCTCTTATTTCCTTTGCTCCCTCCAACACCTGTCCTCCACTCACATCACCTGTGTTCCTGTCCCCTTTCCGTTGTCACATCTCCCCCTCACCACTTGACATGTGTCTTTAACTCCCACTCCATGTCCCCTCCACCATTAGTCGTTTACCCCAGACCCTTTACTCCCATCTGCTTCCACGTCTTCTCCCTTCACCACATCACCCATGTGCCTTTACACCTCAGCTTCTCGCATACTGGTGCCCATGCCTCCTAGTCACCGCTCTGCTGCCACATCATTCCACATGGTCGTCGATCGTTCGTTGTAGCTTGTGAGTCTGCACCAATCACCTCGCCCACTTTCCATTGTCTTCCTCCACGTCCGCCTACCAGTTCTCTCTGCAAGGGCCCGACAAAGCACATGTGGAAAAAGAGTAGGATGAAGTTGACATGTTTTCCAGGCACAAAGTTGACTCAGGCTCCTTCCTGATCCCGATGCAGTCAGTTAATGAAGTGGGGGAAAGTGGTTGAAACATCGTTTCCCCCCATAAATGGAAGGCTCAAAATTTATGGGTAAGGAGATAGGATTTTCAGTGAGTCAGGTCCCTGTTGAAGCACGTTGCGTCTGATAGGAGACTGCATGCATAGTCTACAGAGAAGACTCTGAATGTAAATCCTTGAATGCACGACTCGAGCATGCCTTTTTTTCTAATGGTGAGTTGTTCCGAGTATATGAAGGCATTTTTGATATTTTGTGATGGTCGATGGTTGAGCTAGGCTCCTGTATTGTAAAGTTCTAAGGAAGCTCTGGTTCTCTAGTTATGTAACTTAATTCAAGACTTCTTGTTTAATAAATCTCAGCTTCTTTTCGTCTCTCTGTAATGTTGTGCTAAAATAATTGGGCATGGAAGATCCAGTCAAGGTTTGTTATGCTGTTGTAATGTATGTTTTCTTACAACGGTATCGTAACCAGTTTTAGTCAACTCTTGTTATCTTTTTCCCTCTTACACTAAATATCTTGGGCACTGTGGAACCATTCGAGCTGTTGTAGCAGCATCGTGATGAAGGTTTTATCATAGTGTTTTTTTGTCTATGTTTTTTAGACATATTTCAGTCTCTATATCCTGGGCTTAAGAGCGATCTTGAGTTTGATCTTTTCTTCTCCAACATGCCTGAAAGCCTGATGCCCATAACACTCTTGTTCACATTTCTTGCTAAATATTCCTCCTACTCACCCTTACTAAAACTTACTGAATGAAGTTGATTAATACCTTGATTTATTGTGCATGCTAGTCCAATTTTATGAGTTAAAATGATATTATCCCGAGTCTGCGCCCATTTGATCTCTTTAAAATTATTCATTGTGACATAAAAAACTGATGGGTACTGAGCTTACCTTCAACACAATCTGAAGGTGAATTCTAGTGCTAACACCACAATCCAATAATTCATCAAAATAACCCAAACATCCATTGCACACAACATATAAGAAATTATTGAATCCATAATGGCCATGAAATCAAAACAATTACATACAAATTTCAACATTTAAAGAGATTTTGTATTATTTCTAGGAGGAAATTACAAAGGGTTAGCTATACACACTCACTTTCAATACCAAAATTGCAAATGACCATGGCTTAGAGACACTTTTACTCAGTGTAGACAGGATTCTTGATTCCTTCATCCACCGAACTTTAAGCAGGTTGGCTTCTTCAAGCTTCCATTTCTATTGATTTTTTCCTCCAATTTTCCTTACATCTCCCTTGTTCTCTTCACTAAAACCTTCATTATTTTAATGGGATTCATTTGGAAGGAAAACCATCACATGATTCATTTCCCCTTCCAATTTTTCCAAAAATACAAAATGAAATAAAAAACATTACTTTCTTATTACAAATTTACAAAATGTTTTGGGTGAGCATCCAATTCAGATCACACCTCCCCATTTGCAAGATTTTGGTCCCAAAAATATTCAACTCCCTTCAATATTATTTTTCTTTGATCATCAAGTAAACTCTAGCAAATATCCAATAAAGGGTACCTCTACTATAGGACAGAATATAAGGGATGAGCAGGGGCTATACTTGGCATAACCTTGATGTCCATCTCATCACTAGAAATGGAAATTATTGTTGCAATAGGTCATTGGAAAATAGCTTCTCCTTGGGATTCAAGTGCAAGAAAACCCTATTTACCCTTGACCTTGATTATCCAATATTTCTTCTTAGATGTTTGGTTCTTGGGATGGATTTATGGGTGAACCCTCTATCATTTGGCCTCCTAATGTCTAGTCGATTTGTAGTACTAGTAATAGTTCCTACATGGGATTATTGGACTTCTAGAGTGCCAACAATTGATATCATTATGACCATTGTTCATGCAACATAAGAAAACTATGTCATACCTTATTCATTTGTGATGAATCTTGCTAAATTCATTGCTTGTTCCTGCAATATTTTGAGAAAACATGGATGGCATAATCATCTCTTTGTTCCCCTCTTCCAAGCTTCAACATGTATATTTGACTAGCTTCCTACAAACTCATTTTCCATATAAAGTTTTCTCCATGGGAATGGATTGTTTCCCAATTCCTTTTTCCTTGACAAAGGTGGTTTGAGATGCACTTGTGTTGGCTTCTTGTCCACCAAATCCTAAGCCTTCATGCTTGGGACTCTATTGAGATACAATGAGAATCACAATCCCTTAGTCATAATCACTCATTTACCTCATGTAATTTTAACCGATACCTCTATTGTGCTTCTCAAAGTCACCAAAGTTTTTCTTGAGAAAGGGTCTTAGAATGTAAGTTTACTATGTTTTCCTCTTTCATGGTACTAGCTTCCATAGTGTCAGTGGAAGGGGCTTGCTTGGTCTCTTAAAAAACTTCTTCTAGCTTCTTCAAGGTCTCTTCCTTCGATGCCAAGTATTGTTATGTCTAAGTAGTGACTTTGGTGAAACTCTCATCTTGTCAATTATCTAACCCATTTAATTTCTTCCCCAACTACACAAGATATAATATTCTTCTGTCTAATTCTTCCCTCATGGTGGTGAAGTAGTCTTGTCACTTGGAAATGTCATTTTCTAACTCATTTTATCTTTGCCTCCAATACCATATTTCTTCTTGGATCTTCCTATTGAAGTCTCTCAACTATTATAGATTCTCCTTATTCAATGATTTTCCCATGATAGTTGTTTCAAGGTCTTTGAAAAACCTGCTCTAATACCATATGATCCGTAAATGGTGTGCCTATGGCCTATCTATTTAATCATCATGGATCCTTTATGAAATTAAACTTACTTCTCTATTCAATATCTGGGTGAAATTCCATATACAACCCAACAATTGGTCAAATAAAAATGTATATGAAAGTATACACTTTCCCTTATTTAAATGAGCCTACACAACACACTTTGATATTATAATCATGAGCCAAAAATATGACACTCACTCTGGATAGACTAATGATACTCTCACGCAATCCAATACTAAGGAGGCTACTCAAACAACAAACAAAGATTAAATCATCCAACAACAAGGAAAAAGTTTAGAGAGGAATGTGCGATTGTGGTTTATGGGAGGACATTCAACAAATAATAAAATGTAGAGCATGGCTTGTGGGTAAGGTGTAGATTCCCAACAATGGTGAAAACACAATGTATGAACTATGGGAAATGTATAGACACCCAAAAATGGATAAAACATAGTGTACGACCTGTGGGCAAGGTGTAGACACTAGTTAGAAAGATAAAATGTGGCCTAGAGGAGGAGATATGATTTGTGGGTGACTGGAAATTGGCCAACTATACAAAATGTGACACACAACATATACAAAATTAATGAGCCCACAAAAACAATGAAATAAAAACAATTACATACAGATTTCAACATTTAAAATGATTACTATTATGCTTCAGAGGAAATTATAGAGGGGTGATATATACATAGGCTTTGTGTATTGTTACTCACCGTGAAGACCAAAATTGTATATGGCCATGTCTTAGAGACACCTTCTCTCAATGTGGACAATCTTCTTGATTCCTTCATCTATCTAACTTCAAGCATGTTTCCTTCTTCAAGCTTCCATTTATGTCCTTGTTGTCCTCCAATTCTCCTTGCATATCCCTTGTTCTCTTCAATACAACCTTCATTTTTTTAATGGAATACATTTGGAACGTCAACCATCACATGGTTCATTTACCCTTCCAATTTATCCAAAAAGAAAAAATGAAATTGTAAAAACCCACTCTATTGAGCACACTGTTATTGACTTATTCTTTGATGACACTTGCATGAAAGTGATATGGTTATGGTATATTATGATTTAGTTTTGATTATGGGTTATATATGATGATGATGATGATATATTGTAACTTATAGATATTTTGATGTATATGTATTGGTAGATGCTATTGACGAGTTTTCCTGAGTGTGCAGGACACATGACAGGTTATGGATGTTGATGGAAGCAATGGACTTCCTTGGACTCCAGATTGAGTCAAGGAGTGGATTGTATTTTAATTGAGTATTTTATTTTACACCCATGTGATATATGACTGATTTCAGTATGATTTATGTATATGGATTATTGACACTATTTTTGTTAGTGGATGCAATCTTGACAATGCTTTCTAATATGAATCACATAAGGAGTAAAGGGGTCAAGCATAGAAACCAGACATTGAGGGAGAGGTGTGGCAATGTCCCTGTCACATCCTACTAACACTCCCGTCATGCCCTAAAATGTATGTTAACAACTACCTAGTTTGAGATGTTCATGATATTGTGAGGGCAGACTGAGATAGTCGCTCATGAATATTTCTAAGGGGCACACAATAAGATAGAGTTCTTATTAATTAGAAGCCCTTAGTCTCTCACGGGGTTGACTGTGTGGAGTGTTGAGTCCAAGGGTTTGATAAAATTCCAAAACTAGTCAATGGTGAGTGGCACCCTTGGAGCACAAAAGTGTGTCTTGAAGAGAACATCGTGAAATTAAAATATGAGTCAAATAAATCTAGGTGGCCTAGGAAACATTGAAATGGTTAAACCATGTTAAAATAAAATAATTTATTAGTTAGTAAATTATAAACTGAGAATCCTAACAAGAGTCTAAATCTAAGTCTAAGTTTAATCAAGGGACTAATTAAAAATATTAAATAAATTAAAAGAATTGAGATAAATCAAATTCTAGGAAAAAGTGAGTAAAATCTAAAGTTTGGATAAAATGCAAATTTGTGCATGAAATAAATAAATTGGATTTTTTAAATAAAAAATAATAATAATAGGAGAGAATAGGTGTACACATATAATAGTATCTAGAGTCAAGCTACCACTAAGTCTAACTAGAACAAGACTCATAATCCAACACTAACTAAGATCTAGTTAGGAGACACTCATTAAATGAGAATTTGGGGAACAAAGGGACAACTAAGTGTGAAAATAGGAACACATTGGGGAATGTGAGGGAAAATGGATTTTTAAATAAAATAAAAATGGTAATTACTTGTGCAACTTGGGGAGAGGGTGACAAGTGTGTGGGTGAATAATACTAATTAAATTAATTAAAAAGATAATTAATTGTGCATGAGAACATGTGCCATTAAGGATTGTTTCTATAAAACAAATGTGGTAGAAGGGAAATGGATCTCACTTATTATTGGTAATGTTATGCTACTAAAATTTTGGTTGACTATGTTTTACTTGTGAGATTTTGGATATCAATCTTGAGAAAGAGTGGGATCTCTTCCTTGCAAGGAAAACTTGAGAGCTATTGTGGTGCGTTTTCTTATGTGTGGCCCCTTTGCGGCTTGGGGGGCTAAGGGAGAAGAAGAGTACCCCTACCATTGGCTAGGAGGTACTAGTGAAGTTGGTTGATTAGAAAGCGAAAGATTAATATATGTAACATCCCGCTCTGGCGCACTGAGACCACTTATTCTTTGAGGACACTTGCTCGCAAGTGATCTGGACCCTTTTTTATGTTGGACCTTATATATCTGATTATGATGTGATTGACAGATGATTGATGCGTTACTATTCATGTATACGGGTGCTATTGACTCAGTTGATTGAGTGTGCAGGTTTCTGACCTTGAGGATGCGGAGGCATCGGTAGACCCCCTTGGACTCCGGACTGAGTCAGGGAGTGTGCTTTTGGGTTGATT
>JASDQU010684082.1:4767-19147 GCA_032191745.1 Picea mariana | reverse complement strand
GTCTAGGGGGATGTTTCTTCTGCACATGCGCACACACTGTAACAAAAAAAAAAAAATTCACCAGTTGACCGAGTAGTCTTCCTTAGCTAGGAGGGTTGTTACAATATAGCACAAGCGGGAAAAGAAGATAGCAAGCCGTTGAAGGACTACCTCAATTCTTCATCACCATCAGATCCGATATTTTTAGTTTTGAAATTTTATTTTAGCAATTGTAATTTTGTAAATTAGAAATTGTATAATCTGTACAAGATCATTTAGCAAAGTCGGAATACTAAATCGTTTTTGAACGTTTACAATGTGATTGCAACTCTTGAATTGTATATATTGTATTAGTATTCAATTTATATTCAAATAAAAAATTGAGAATTGTATTGTAGCCCTCAAAGTCTTGCTTTTTGAACATAGAAATCGTAGGTTCATTGTATATCTTTATGCTATTTCCATCAACTCAAATTTTGTATGAAATTGTGAATTTATTTTCCATACGAGAAGTAAATATATGTATGGTCATGTAGAGTCATTCAACATTTTTTATTGAGTTATGGGTGCTGCGGAAATTAAACGCATCTAGCAAATTTAAAGTTGGGTTCTGGAATTTCAACTACTAATTCAATAATTTAGTATTGTTATGGAATTGCATATTTTGTTAATCAACAAATGAATTTCATATAGATATTACAAATTTAATGTATTCCTAACCAGAAAATCGTAGAGTCATTTTAAAAATGCTTTGTCGATCCACAATTTTGGGATTGCACTTGAAATCATAGTAAAATTTTAATTAGAAGAATCATATATACGAATTCATGTTTTGTTGTAAACAATTACAAAATCGAAATTGAGAAGTATGTTAGTCACTATAATTAAACTACAACTTTGGATTTTGGAAACTCCGATGGCCACTCTGAGAACTAAATGCAAACCCATTTTTTTTTATATCGTATGATCTTGGGAGAATTGGGTAATCCTGAAATTTTTGGACCACCTTAATCTCTGTAAGTTAATTGGAATTTGGAGTTCAGATTTCATTTGGTCACGGATTTATATTATTGTAACCCCAAGTTAATTTTGTTACAATTGTAGTATTTGTAAATGTGTTGAACCTGCTCAGAATAGATCTAACTAGAAAATACCACATACATTTGCAGAGAAAAAATGAAAAAGAAGAAGCAAGAGAGAAAGAATGAAAGAATTCTCATTAACCATATTACACACTCAAAGAGTGAGTAATTTACAATAGATATATGATACATGAGTAACTAATGCACCATAGTGGTGGTATAGAGTGATCTAGACATAGACCAATAGTTACGGAAGTAAACTCCAACCTAGTCTAGTCTCCCAGGTAGTTATGGGAGTGAACTTCCACCTAGTTTGAGTTAACTCGTCTATCAATCTTCAGTTAACTAACTGAAACAAAGTGAAGTGAGGAGGAGATCATGGAATCATGAGTAATGCGCTAGTCTGGTGATAATCCCAAGGACAATGTGCATTAGTTGGTGATGATCCCAATGTTGCATGGTGATAATCCCAATGTAACATCTAGACTCCACTCAATTGATCAAACTGAAGTGAAAATTGAAGAGAATATTCTCCCTAAACTTTAGGAGACTGGATAATGACTAATAAATAAGGAAAGACCTTAGGAAAAATAAATCCTAGGTGTTCGGGAAGTAACTCCAACACCCCCGTTGAACATCACTATGGTGAAAATAAAGAATGGGTCTCGACAACGAGGCCATGTTAGGTACCCAAATACAAAAGATACACTAAAATAAAGTAAGGAAAGAAGAAAAACCTCATGGGAAAAACCCCCCTTCAAGGTACAATGTATGTAAAAAAATGAACTACAATTGCTAGGAAATTGTGTCCTTCACTCCAAGATGACTTCACAGAAAATGAAACTTCTACTCAGTGAAGGTCTTAGTGAAGATGTTTGTTGTCTATTCTGCTGAAGGACACAAATGTAGGTCGATGATCCCCTCGTGTACTAAGTCCTGGATGTATTTCATGTGGATCTCGATGTGCTTCGCCCACTATCTTTGAACTGGATCTCTGTAGAACTTCAGAGTGTTCTGGTTTTCACACCAGATGACGATCGACCGATGAAACTGAATGCCCAAATCAGTGAGAAAATGTTGTAGCCACATAACTTGAATTATTATGTTAACTACCCCTCTGTACTCTGCCTCGGATAAAGATAGAGAAATAAAAACCTTCTTCTTTCTCAACCAATAGATAGGCTCGGAACCAATACTAAGTGAGTAACCAGATGTGGACTTGCGATCATTATTATCGCCATCCCAATCAAAATCACTAAACCCAATGAGATCTAATGTAGAGTCTACTGCATAATGAAAACAAAAGGTGATAGTGCCCTGTACATATCAAAGGATACGTTTTGTAGCCTTCCAATGTAGCTCATATGGCTCCTACATAAACCTGGAAACTGCGCCAATTGCATAGGAGAAGTCTGGTCTAGAATACGTGAGATACAACAAGCTCCCCACTAGATGTCTGTACAATGTTCTGTCAACCAGTGGAGTGTCCCCACCATCCTCAAGTTTGACTCCTAATAGGAAAGGAGTCAGAGCAGACTTGCATTATGTTATGTGAAATATCTCAAGGAGATCTCGTGCATACTTGGCTTGAGATAGTTTGATGCATGATCCATCCTGACTGATCTCGAGTCCAAGGAATAAGTGTAGTGAACCCATGTCCATCATCAAAAACCTGTCATGTAGAATCCTCTTGAATGTACCAGTCACTGAAGTCGAGCAATCGGTGATCAACAAATCATCAACGTATAGAACTAAGAGTAGAAGTGAATCAACTGTCCTGAGCATGCAGAGATTCAGGTATGATTTACAGCGTACAAATTTCTGTGAAAATAGGTAGGAGTTGTTAGGATATTTAAACACTTAGAAGTTAGTTAAGATCTAATTGGTCTAATATGTCATTAGGTAAAAGTGTGTTTCTTAGTGTGTTTCTTTAGTATGAATTTATAGTTAAGAAATCCGATGGTCATGATATGTTTATGACATAGAGTGATCCGACAATTCATATTCTCCTCAATCTTAACAACCATTGATCTGTGGCTTAACACCCAATTGGTCCATGATCTCTATTTAAAGAGCATGAAGGGTCATTTGTCGATGACTGATTGTGAGAATCTCTATTGTAAAATCTCTCTGTAATCTTTTTCTTTTGCATTAATAAATTGCTCCAAGTGGTCGCGTTGGCTAGGGTCATGGATGTTTCCCCGTAGGGATTTTACCACATGAAAACATCAGTATATTGATCTTTGATCTAGTTATGTGAGTGGTTACTAAAGGTGTTCATCCTTTGTTGGAATACCTGTGTTGTCAAACATGGTATCAGAGCCTGTTTAAAGACCCGCTCCTATTGTAGATCGAGATCGTGAAGCCGAGTTTCCTCATCTCCATTTTCTATCATTTTCATACATTTTTGGGCTAAGAGTACCATTTCATTGCGTCTGGAGAACTCGTTTCATTCAGGAACACTTTTATTTTCACTCGAAAAGGTTTCCATTTTCCCAAGATATGGCCATTACAGTCAGATTTGTTGGCATAAAGTTTGAATACACTTTTTTTAAATTTTTTGCAGAGAAGTATTTTGGTTTTATTTCAGTTTTGTGTTTTTTTTCGGGTTGCTACTCTTTTAGATATACATATTATCTTTTCCCCACGCCCTGTGTGATCTCAACAAATTATAAACATATATGAAAAGGTGCATCTTCCGAGTAAGATAACCGAGATCTAACCCTTGTTGTCATCGAGAAGCAGAATTTATTTCTTGTGTGAAAATAGTTTTTTTTTAGTGCACTCTCCCAGGTTGTCTTCAACAACAACAACCCCAATCCTCCTTCTGAAAATTACAATATGTTTTTCTAAACCATTTGGTTAAAACTTGCCTTATTAAGTAAGAGGTCTTGAGTTCAAGTCTCTCTTTTGTTACTTTTTTGAAAAAGTTCATGCTAAAATTGTAAAGTGTATTTCACTTCAAGTATAAAAGTGAATCACTATAAGTAGCTTTAATATTTTATTTTAGAGTTATTTATTTTGCATGCATCTTTTCTGTTATAAAGTAACTTCATTGTAAAAGTGATCCCCACTTCTCTTTATAAAAGTGGGTCACTTCATAAAGCAACTTACACTATCACGTGGTCACTTGGTTACTGTTTATGCCTTTTTTTAAAAACGGCATAACTCTCACATTGAAAGTCCATTTTCAGTGCCGTTTTTTTTTTAAATGCATAAATTTTCGAGATATTTCCATCCAAATCATCAAATTTAGTTTTTAAATCCACATTATCTGCATATTTAATATGGCTTCTACAAGTAATGTCTTGCTTACCAGCAACAACTACTTCCAATGGAAATCTCTTATGGAAGATTTATTAAGAAGTAAAGGCCTGTACCGGATTACCTTGGGAAAGGAAAGAGAACCCAATGATGATGATAAGAAATCCAAATGGGATAATAGGAATGAAAAAGCACAAGGACTAATCAGAATGTCTATCTCTCTTGATTTAAGGTACCACCTTCAAGAAATTGATGGCCCCGAAGAAGCTTGGGAAAAGATTGAATCTGTTTTTGGTAAACTCAATATTATTCGAGCACAATAGTTAGAAAATCAAATACTGACCTTGAGTCCAAGTGATTTTTCTTGCCTTGGAGACTATCTATCTAAGTTTAAAACACTCAGAACTTTATGTGAAGAATGTAAGATAAAAATGGAGGAAGAGTGTTGCATCTATATTATTCTTTATAAGCTAGGTAGTGCATATTTTGTGCATATTCTGTGTTTAAATCTACCTTTTATGCCATGAGAGAGGCTGTATGGAAAGATTATGAAAAACCCACTCTTGAGTCCTTTTTTGCTTCTTTGATTAGAGAGGAAGATAATCTTATACAACTTGGAGTGATCAACATTGCAGCTACCTCTAACAAAGCCTTAGCTTCCCACATAAACCCAAATATCCCAAGAAGCAACATCCTCGCTACAACAACAAGCAATAAAAGGGTCCCAAACCCGCTTAGATAGCTTCAAATCCTAATCGTGACAAAGGAGAAAAATATAAAAATAAGAAGACTGACAAACATTGCAACTTTTGTGATAAAGATGGTCATGATGAGTCCAAATGTTTCAAGAAGATGGAAGCTTTAGAAGCAACGACGAAGAAGCACAACATTAGTATTGATTCTACTTCTTCTTCTTCTTCTTCTCATGGACATGCACTTTCCACTTCTGGTTTCTCCTTCAACACAAATTCTACTTCTTCTTATGATGAGTGGCTTATTGATTTAGGAGAATCTTATCACATGGCTAAGGATAAAGTCATATTTTCTGCTCTAAATGAATGTAACACCAAGAAAGTATTTGTTGGTGATGACAGATCTCTTAGTGTTGTAGGATCTTAAATAGTTCAAGTAGATAATGGTCATTTCAATGATGTATTATGTGTTCCAAGTCTTTCTTTTAACCTTCTATCAGTATATCAAATCACTCATTCAGGTGAAGGTAAAACCGTAAAGTTTTCACCTCACCAAGTTGTAATAAAGGATCTAAAATATTCTAAGCATGTTCTTGCAACTGGAATTGCTGATGATATTACTAGGTTGTACAAGTTTGACAACTTTGGGTCATCAACTTTTGTTGCTCATAGCGATGACTTGAGAAAGCTTTGGAATGAGCGGTTTGGTCATCTAAATAATTGTTCATTGCAACAACTATGCAATCAACAGATGGTGACTGGTCTTCCTCTTGTTTCATGCAGAGATGGTGTTTGTGCTGGTTGTGTTCTCGGCAAACATCATCGGGACAATTTTGACAACCGTGCCTCTTGGCACGCCTCGGGTCCTTTACATCTTGTTCACAGTGATTTGTGTGGTCCATTTTCTTCTCCTTGTTTTTCTGGGTGCAAGTGTTTCATAACTTTCATTGATTATTTTTCCAGAAGTACTTGGGTTTACTTGTTAAAAATTAAGAGCTAAGTTTTTGGCCTACAAGGCCCTTGTAGAAAAACAATCTGGACATCAAATTCAAAAGTTGAGAACAGATAATGGAGGAAAATATGTGAACAATAATTTTACAAGTTACTTCAGTACACAACGAATCCAAATGCAACACATTGTTCCATATACACCACAACAAAATGGTGTTTCTGAGAGAAAGAACTGCACATTAAAATAAATGGCTAATTGTATGATCCAATCTAAGGGATTAAGTCTAAAGTATTAGGCGGAAGCAATCAACTGTGAAAATTACATAGTCAATCGCACTCCCACAAAGGCTCTTAAAAATATAACACCGGAAGAAGATTTGACTAAAATTAAACTAGATGTAAGTCACTTATGTGTATTTGGCAATATAGCATGGGCTCACATTCCTGATGAGAAAAGGAAAGCATTGCAGCCTAAAAATGAGAAGTGTATATTTGTTGGTTATTCTGAAGATGTCGAAGGTTATAGACTTCTTCAACCACATAGTAATGAAATTATTCTTAGAAGAGATGTTAAATTTGATGAAAATATCTTGGCCTGCGAGCCTAATTCGACGGTTGTGCCTTCTTCAACTTGCGATCCATCTTCAGCGTTTGTTCCTTCTTCTATTCCTATTCTGCTTCTTCTTCATATGATGACAGTGAGGATGGAAATCCACCTCCGCCTACTGAACTTCCTCCAAATGAGTCCTTTGAACCTGAACAAGCACCAGTTCCACCACTTCCTAGATGGGTCTGTTCAACACGAGAAGCAGTTGGTGATCTTATAGGTGATCCTTCAGATCAGCATCGAACACATTCACAGTTCCAATGAGCCTCTTCTTTTTTGGCTCAAGTTTCAGAGAATATTGATCCAGAGACATTTTTCGAAGCTTCAAGACATCCAGATTGGGATACAACAATGAATGAAGAGTATCATTCTTTAATGGAAAATGATACTTGGGATCTTCTACCTCTTCCAAAAGGAAGAAAACTTGTCAAATGTAAATGAGTCTACAGAACTAAGTATGCATTAGATGGAAGTGTTGACAGACACAAGGCTCGGTTAGTTGCCAAAGGATTCTCCCAAGTTGAAGGAAATGACTATAATGAAATATTTGCCCCTGTAGCCAAAATGAATTCCATCCAGCTTGTTCTTGCCCTTGCTGCCTCACATAAATGGGAGGTCCATCAGATGGATGTTAAATCTGCCTTCTTGCATGATGATTTGAAAGATGAAATCTACATGGAACAACCTCCTGGCTATGTCCAGAATGAATCTAGCCTTGTTTGTCACCTTAAGAAATATTTTTATGGTCTTAAGCAAGCTCCCCAAGTTTGATATGCCAAAATGGACAACTTTCTTATTAACACTGAATTCTCTAGATGTCATTCTGATCCTAATGTTTATACCAAGAAAGTAGGAATCCATCTCATAATCCTTGTCCTTTATGTTGATGACCTTATCCTTAATGGTAGTGATTCAAAACTTTTAAACCATGTGAAACCAGTCTTAAGAAGAAATTTGAAATGATAGACTTAGGTTTTTTGCACTATTTCCTTGGCCTCCAAGTTTTGCAAGCCAAAGAAGAAATTTTTCTTTCCCATTCTAAGTATGTTTATGACCTTCTTCGTCACTTTCACATGGATGATTGTAAACCAACCCCTTCTCCCTTCTAGTCTAGATTCAAGCTTACTGCCACCTATACTTCTCCTGAAGTTGATGCCACCCTGTACCGTCCGTTAGTTGGTAGCCTATTATACTTGACTCATACCCGTCCTGATCTTTCATTTGTTGTTGGTCTTATTGCCCGGTATATGTAAACACCCCATGAAATCCATTGGAAATAAGATAAAAGGATACTTTGCTATGTCCGTGGTACAGTTCAGTTTGGAATATATTACAGTTTAGGGGGGACTCCTTTATTGGTTGGTTTCATTGATTCAGATTGGGTCGACGACCCTGATGATTGGAAGTCTACTACAGGTTATGTTTTCATCCTTGGTTTAGGACCTGTCACTTGGGCCTATAAGAAACAACAACTATTTCACTTTCTTCAGTAGAAGCAGAGTACTGAGCAACAGTAAATGCAAGTCAGGAAGCCTTGTGGCTTCAACAGATCCTTTCGGAGTTTGGATTCGAGCAGCAACATCTGACTAGCCTTTGATGCGACAATCAAAGTGCCATCAAGCTCACCAAAGACTCAATTCAACATCAGCACAACAAACACATCGAGCTACACATGCACTTCATCATAAATCTCATTCATGATCAAGTTATTGAAGTGTTCATTTTCCCTACAGAAGATCAAGTTGTAGACATTTTCACAAAGTCTATTACAGAAGCGAAGTTTTCCAAACTTCTCTCTATGGTAGGAGTTCAGGAAGCTGTCATTAAGGGGGGATAGGCTCTAATGCCTCCTTCCTTCTCCTATTGTGTCAACATTGTAAATCCTTCAATCCTATCCCAAGTTGTTCTTAAGGGGGGATGTTAGGATTTTTAGACACTTAGGAGTTAGTTAAGATCTACTTGGTCTAGTATGTCGTTAGGTAAAAGTGTGTTTCTTAGTTTGTTTCTTTAGTATGCATTTGTAACTGTTAGGAAATCCGACGGTCATGATATGTTTCCGACATAGAGTGATCTGACGGTTCATACTCTCCTCAATCTTAATGGCCACTGATCCATGTCTTAACACCCGATTGGTCCGTGATCTCTATTTAAATAGCATGGAGGGTCATTTGCTGATAATCAATTGTTAGAAACTCTATTGTAAAATCTCTTTGGAATCTTTTTCTTTTGCATTAATAAAATTCTCCAAGTGGTCGTGTTGGCTGGGGCCATGGATGCTTCCCCATAGGGGTTTTACCATGTGAAAACATCGATGTGTTGATATTTGATTTGGTTATGTGAGCGATTATTGAAGGTGTTCATCCTATGTTGGAATACCTGTGTTGTCGAAATGGAGTCCATCTTGGCATACCATTCCCTCGGAGCCTTCTTGAGGCCATAAAGAGACTTCTTCAATTGACAAACCAAAGATGAATCCTGCATAAATCCATGGGGTTGGTCCATATAGATATCCTCAAAGAGATCATTGTGAAGAAACACATTCTTCACGTCCATATGATGGACTTCCCATCCCTTGGTTGTCACAATGGAAAGTTCCAAACGTATGGAATCCATCTTCGCTACTGGAGTGAAGGTCTCATCATAGTCAATTCCATGAACCTGTTGAAAGCCTTTGGCAACAAGCCTAGCTTTGTATCTGCTAATCTGTCCATCTGTTGTTCTCTTGGTCCTGTAGACCCATCTGCACCTGACAAGTTTCCTTCCAGAAGGAAGGGGAACCTGATCCCAATTATGGTTCTCGAAGAGGGAGTTTTAATCCTCCTACATGGAAGATTCCCAAAATGGATTTCTAGAAGCCTCACCATAAGAATGTGAATCTAAAGACTGAAACAAGAAAAGATGCCTGGAGGGAAATGGTTCAATGGAAGTGAGTGAAATAGGAGACTCCTCGAAATTAGATCGAGTCCTCTTAGTATTGGCTGGATCACCAACAATATCCTCTGCATCTTGAAGAGTAGACTGGGCCCACTTGGGCCTTTGCTCTGGCTTTGTATCTGCATCTGGATGCACTGAATTTGCATCTGACTGTATTGAATCTGTATCTAGATCATCTAGATCCTTTGAATCAAAACTCTCGTATGAAGAAGAGTCAGCATGTGCATGCTCATCATCTCAGACAGGTGGAAGACTGAAGGTGTCTGCATGTGGGTGCTAAGGTACATGTTAGACACTTTCCTCGAATTAGACACTTCACTTAATGATGACCTGGTCCAAGGAAAGATCAATAAGTTTGTATCCCTTCACATCGTCAGGGTATCCAACAAAGATACACTCCGTTCTTTGTGGATCAAGTGCCTTCCTCTTTTCAGAGGGAATCTGGGCCCATGCACATGAACCGGAAATGTGAAAGTAGGTCACTTCCAGTTTGAGGCTGCTCCAAGCCTTGTAGGGGGTCTTATCTTTGAAAGATCTATGGGGAGATCTATTTTTCATGTAGGTTGCACAATTAAGTGCTTCAGCCCATAGTCTCTTTGGTAGGGACTTTTCATGTAGCATGAAAGATGCCATCTCTTTTAAAGATCTATTTTTCTGCTCAACAACTATGTTTTGTTGCGGAGTATAGGGAACTATGTCTTGCAATTAAATACATGCCTCATGGAAAATATTTTGAATCTCATGATTGACATACTCTCCCCTGTTATTTGTTCAGAGGATTTTGATTTTGTTTGTGGATTGTGTCTCAACAAGGGATTTGAAATCTTTGAGATGTTTAAAGACATCGGATTTTTTCCTGAGAAAGTAAATCCATGTGAAACCTGAGAAATCATCAACAAAAATCAGAACAAAACTCATTTTTTTGATTGACGGATGTGGAAAAGGACCCATTATGTCACTATGGATCATATCTAAAGGAGAGGAAGCTCTCTGAGTCTTACCTTTGTCAAATTTCTCTTGAGGGTGTTTTCCAAGAACACATCCCTCACAGATTCCTTTGGAGAAATGGATGCCTAGTAGAACATCAACCAATATTTTCTTGCTAAGTTGTTGCATATATATAAAATTCAAATGCCCGAACCTTTCGTGCCATATCCTACTACTTTCATCAACATGGGTAAGCAGTAAATAAAAATTTGGTTCAATGAATTCAAAAAATGTATACAATCTAGATTGATGATTTATCTCACCGGTAGCAACCTTGGAATTGGTTTGCATGTCATAGATGTCCACTGTATTGGGTGTCAATATGAATTTATTTATGGTGCTGAAATTCGTCATCTGATACATGGAGAGAATATTGACAAAAAGTTTAGGAACATGCAACACATTCTCAAATATTTCGTTGGTAAGTTCAATCCTTCCTTTGTCAGTGACTGCGACTGGATAGTTGTCCCCCATCAGAATAAGAGGACCTTTGCATACATCCAATGAATAATAGACTTCTTTTTTGGAAAACATGTGATGTGATTCTCCTGAATATACGATCCAAGCATCGGGAGAGGATTTGATGGCAATCAAGGCATGGATAGAATTTCCTTGCTTGGGATTCTGATCTTCTGGATTCTTCATCTTGGCACCCTCTGGGATGCAATATCCAAGGTTATTTTGTTGAAGTATTTGATTCATTATGGGTGGAATCACGAAGGTGGGTTACACTTTCGTGACAATCTGGTCTCCAAAATTTCGAAAAACAAATTTTCGGCCAAACTAAATATATTTTTCGGCCGAAAGATCTGATTTTCGGCCGAACTATTGTTCGGCCGAAAACATAAACGTCAAATCGAACGGAGCCATAACCGGGCCCTCGATTTGCGTGTAGAAATTTGGTCAGTCGGATGTTTTCTTTCCGGCAATAAGTTTTCAGCCGAAAAATATCTCGGCCGAACTATCTTTCGACCGAACTATTGTTCGGCCGAAAGATTTTTCTATATAATTGCCACACATCGAGTTTTGACGTTTGGAATTTTTTTTGGTTGTATTGGTTGTGTGAGGCTCTGTCATGGGCTTGTGTGAGGCTCTGTCGAGGGCTTTTTGGGGCTCTGTCGTGGGAGCTATGGACGCCGAGGATGTAGCGGTCATGGGAGCAGTGGAGCAGTGGACGCCGAGGACGTGGAGCAGTGGACGCAGCGTTCGTGGAGGTAATTTACATTCGCATACTGTTTGCATTCTGTTTGCCTATATTTTGCATACTATTTCGCATTCGCATTCGCATACTGTTGTGTGGAGGTAATTTACATTCGCATACTATTTCGCATACTGCGTGGAGGTAATATATTTTGCATACTGTTTCGCATTCGCATTCGCATACTGTTGCGTATATTTCGCATGCTGTTGCATATGTTTCGCATACTGTTGCGTATGTTTCACATACTATTTTGCATTTTGTTTGCGTATATTTTGCATACTATTGTGTGGAGGTAATTTACATTCGCATACTGTTTGCATTCTGTTTGCGTATGCATTCTGTTTGCATGCATTCTGTTTGCGTATGTTTTGCATACTGTTGTGTGGAGGTAATTTACATTCGCATACTGTTTCGCATACTGTTTCGTATACTGTTTCGCATACTGCGTGGAGGTAATATATTTAGCATAATGTTTCGCATTCGCATTCGCATATTGTTGCGTATATTTCGCATACTATTGCGTATGTTTCGCATACTGTTGCGTATGTTTCGCATACTGTTTACATTCTGATTGCGTATATTTCGCATATTGTTTCGCATTCGCATTCACATACTGTTGTGTGGAGGTAATTTACATTCGCATACTGTTTCGCATACTGCGTGGAGGTAATATATTTCGCACACTGTTTGGCATTCGCATTCGCATACTGTTGCGTATATTTCGCATATTGTTTCGCATTCGCATACTATTGCGTGGGGGTAATTTACATTCGCATACTGTTTCGCATTCTGTTTGCGTATATTTACATTTGCATTCTATTTGCGTATATTTACATTCTCATTCTGTTTGCGTATATTTACATTCGCATTTGGTTTGCGTTTATATTTACATTCGCAAATATAAACATAATTTACATTGCATAGATATAAACATTGCGTAGATATTTACATTGCGTAGATATAAACATAATTTTTCATTGGTTTGCGTTTTCGAAACTGTACATTTTCATTTGCATTTGCGAAACTGTACATTTTCTTTTTTCATTCATTTCCTATTTGCGAAACTGTACATTTTCATTTTTCATTTGCGTTTGTGTTTGCGTTTGCCAAACTGTACATTTTCATTTTTCATTTTCCATAAATAGGTGGATCATGAAAATGATTACTAGTTTAAAGATTTTGAGCATCTAGGTGGTTATATTATTTATATCTTGAGTGGATATAATGGTTAAAACCATGTGCTTTTTCTTAAGAGCTCACAGGTTCAAATCCAAAACAGATAAGATATACATACTAATAGAACTAATATAATCACCGATTACATTTCTGTATCTGGTTATCTTTTTAAATTGATGCAAATACATACTCAGCATCCAATGTAATTGGGTGTATAGAAAAGCCAAACGCAGAATTAGCTTAAATTCGAGTAATTAACCTGTTTGATTTTGTTGACTTTTCTGCTTGAGTCCTAAATTACCCGAATGCACAAACAATTTACATTCAAATCGCGGATCTGTTCAGTTTTCCTTTACGCTTTCAATGTACAGTTTGTGAAACTGTACATTTTCATTTGCGTTTGCGAAACTGTACATTTTCATTTTTCATTGGTTTGCGTTTGCGAAGCTGTACATTTTTCATTTTTCATTCGTTTGCGTTTGCGAAACTGTACATTTTCATTTTTCATTCGTTTGTGTTTGCGGAACTGTATATTTTCATTAATTTCCCATATTTTGCGAAACTGTACATTCATTTCCCTAATTACATTCACAAACTGTATTTTCATTCGCAAACTGTACATTCGTTTCGCAAACTGTATATTTTCATTCGCAAACTGTACATGCGAACTGTATATTTTCGTTTTCATTCGCAAACTGTACATGTGAACTGTATATTTTCTTTTTCATTTGCAAACTGTACATGTGAACTGTATATTTTCATTCGTTTCGCAAACTGTATATTTTTGTTTCGCAAACTGTATATTTACATTTGCAAACTGTGGATTTAAACATAAATTTTCATTCGTTTCCCCTATTTGCATTTGTGTTTGCATTTGTGTTTGTGTATATTTTCATTCGCAAACTGTACATTCAAAGTCTGCATGGCCAAAAAACGCACTACTAGAGGTCTAGAGGGGTGCTACAATCATTGTTGTTTTTTATAAGTGCTACAATCATTGCTGTTTTTTTACCTCTAGTGCGAATATCTCCCACGCCTGATTCATATATGCGATTTACCATTTACAACTATTCCTGGATTCTTAATGTTTGTGTTTCCTTTTCAAGTTTGTTTTTTGTGTTTGGTTTTCAATGTTTGTCTTTTGCAAACGAGTTTCCACTAGTAAAACTTTAGATTCCAATTTTCTTATAAATTTAAGTGAGGGTGAGAAATAAACCTAGCCATGATGCATATAATATCTTTTCCAACAAAATATCACCAATGCATTATTTTATTTCCTTATGCCAAGAACAACCTTTCGCAAAACCCTCATTACTTTCGGGCAATGAATTAATGGATAAAGTTTATGGATTAAAAAATGTTGCTTGAATGATTTGGAAAAAAAATAGATTTTGTGATATAGATTATCTTAATATATTTTTGGAAATATGGAATTTTTCTCATTCCATTTTCAAATGGTTAAGATACTAATATCACAAGTTTCCAAATTTGTTTCATGGACTAGATT
>JASDQU010684081.1:58200-75353 GCA_032191745.1 Picea mariana | reverse complement strand
CTCTGATCTTCTTAACTGCTCAGCCACAAATTCTGTTTTACTGCCTTTGATCTGCTGCTCTGCTTCACCTTCTTCTGCTGCGCCTTCTCAGCTTTTCTCTGCTTCGCAGGTTCTCCTCTGCCACTGTCATGCTTGCAGAGCTCTATCTCTCTCTCTTCAACAACACCAAATTCAGTCTCTCTCATTTTCTTTTATACACGCCTCCCCGACGGTTCACTTCACCTTTCCTCTACCGAAACAAGAACACCTGTCCTGGCAACTGAAATGCTAACCGATTCGTCATCATGAGTTTGTTTTGCTAACAGAATCCAAACTCAATAGTTGACAGTAAAATAGAACAGTAACCCTCCGATCAATTTCAAACCTTATCCGCACCGTTGGATAATTTTATTATGCTTTCCCTTTAAATCGAGTTTCAACACTTTCTTAAGCCCATTGGTCCAGGACTCGTTCAACGCTCATTAGGTCCCATATTTGTTGCCCGGAGGAAATCGGGCCCCTTTTTTTTTTGAAATTTGAATTAACCCTATGCGCACCTTTTTGAATCCGATTTCGGGATTCCTTATGTATCGGTTTCTTTGCCTCTTAAATTCACGATTTTCGAATACCCGACTTCCACGATACTCTTGACACGCGTTATCCCTGCTGGCTATAGGCCTTGGGCCATATGAATGTCAACTCATGACCTTGGTCAAACCCTTTATCGAGGTTTCGGCATTTTCGATGTCACCATGCACATGCCTATGAAATCCCCGATCCTCCGATCCCCGATTCTCCGTTGAAGGAAATCAACGGTCCAGATGCTATCTTGGCTCAACGGTTGCGATTGACTCACAATATCGCGTTTCGCGATTTCAGGGTTTCTGTTGCAGTGTGTTCTTGCCTTTTTGCATTCCGATACGAACTGCAATCAACGATCCTGATCCTTTCTGGATTTGACGGTCCAGATTCAATCGGGATTTCTTTCATCGCTATTTCACAATGTGCAAATCCCTTGTCACCGGAATCTCCGATTTCCCGACGGCGCCCAATCCTTTGCCACGCGTCCTTCTAGATGGACAGCTCTGATCTTTCTTGGTGGCCCACACACTATCTTTCATATCGGGAAATCACATTTCACGATTTCGGGATTTCTGATGCACTTGTTCACGGGAGTCACGAAACCCCGATTCCCGATTCTCTGATACGGGCTGTGATCAACGGTCCAGAACATTTCTTATCCAACGACTGTGATTACATCGCGAAATCGCATATCACGATTTCGGAGTTCTTGATGTCAAGATATTTTGGCATTACAAAGTCTCGATCCCCGATACTCTGCTGACGTCACACGTGGTTTGACACGTGTTAAACATTGCCACGTGTCACTCTGATTCGTGACTTACCTGTGCCTGAACTGTTGAATCTTCCTGCCACCTATCATTACCTGGTTGTGCCACGTGTCCCTAGCTGTCATGAACTGCTGTCGTGAATAAGATCGACGGTCTAAATCTCATGTTGATCTGACGGTGCAGATTCAGTCGAGATTTCACATATCGCGAAATCGGGATTTTCGTTGCATTGTTTTCTTTGCATGTTGAAACCCCAATCCCCGAAACTCCGATGAAGCCTCCTGTCTACAAGTGGATGGTCCCGATCACTTCTTGATTTAACGGCTGTGATCAAATCGCGAAATCGCATATCGCGATTTCGGGGTTTTCGATGTCAATTGAACTGGACATTTCAAAGTCCCGATCCCCGATTCTCCGATGGGTTATCCCCCTCGCAGCTTCTGCAGATCTGATGGCTGTCGAGTGTCTGCTTCCAATCTGACGGCTCAGATCACTTCTTCTGCATGCCAACTCCTGCGCTTAACGTCTGCACAGTTTCTGCAGATCTGACGGCTGTCGACCTTTCTAGAAATTTGAATGGGATCCAACAGGTCTTTTGCTCGATTGACCTCAACCTCGAACTCTATTTTGACTAGATCTTCCCTTTGTCATTCTTCGTCGATTGACCTCCTTAGACTATGACTTGTTTCTTTCGCTCGACCTTGACTATCTTCCTATCAGGTCGACTACCCTTCATCACTCCGCTTGGATATTTCTCTGTCATCATCTAGCTTCTTCTGCCATAGACGATTGCCATCAATGACAACCTTGACATTCTGCATCCCTGCTATTTCCATATTTCCAACAAACTTGGGCACTCAACATCCTATTATCCATAAGGGAATGGTTTAGTTGAATCCTTAAATAAAATTTTACTGAGGATCATCAAGAAGATGTTATCACATAATAAGAAATCTTGGGATTATTGTCTAAAATATGCTTTGTGGGCAGATAGGATCAGTACAAAGAGATCAATTGGTACTTCCCCTTTTCAAATAGTTTATGGGACATATGTGGTTTTTCCTATTTATCACAGACTCCTTGTAACACCCTGTTTCTCCTAGCCTGTAAAAATAACTATACTAGCCAAGTATTGTGGCAAACTCAGAAATGTGAATGTGTGATGTGAATGGACCTTGTGAAAAAGGTCGATGAATGTAAATAATATTATAAATATATATATTGCAGGACTGCTGAGAGGGGGATGTGCTGAAAAAGAGACCATGATGGCTGAAGAAAAGTGGTGGAAGGCACCTGGAATGGTGGCATTAACTTCCACCGAAACCAATACCATATTTGGACTTCACTGGCCTGGAGAACCAAGAGCAGCTCGCTGACCCCAAATTAAATGACTCGCTAGGTTGGTAGGTAAATGGATCCTCATGAGTAATGAGGGATGGAGGTGAACCACCCATCCATAGAGTCCTTAGACTTGACCACCATGAGGAAGATCGTGCCACACGCAACCTCATCGAAAAGAGAAAAGGTAGGAAGAGTGTGTGATCAGGGGGGGGCAGACACGAGGGAAGGAAAAGAAAAGAGGAAAAGAACTCTGGAAAAATACAGAGGGAGTGATAGCGGAGAAGAAGGAGAGTAACCTTTGTTCTCGATCATTGGCGAACAGAGACTCAGTCTCATAGCATCGTGGTCTCAGCTCGAGGGTGGCTAGTGGTAAATCCATTTGGAGTCGCTGAGACTACGATTGGGTGGAAACGAGCACCCGTCTCAGTAGTTGCATCACCTCTGGTGTTTTTCTGATAAGTGTTGTATCTTGTATCTTGAAGTTTAAATGCTGACATGTATGCTCATAGTCTGTGCAATTTATGAATGGTTTGAGTATAAGACTGTCTGTGTGGTGCTTTGATCAGAAATGGTGGTTGCATGCTTTTATTGGAAGGACCATGTATGGATTATGTTTATAGATAGATTTATATATACGTATATTGAAATAATTCGAACTTCAAGTCTGCTTTCGGGAAATCTATGCCCTTATTCGTCTCCATGAATACCCGAAATAGATCTCTCCACAGAGATACCCTCTCTAGAAAGCTTACCAAGAACCTGAAAGAGGATTTGGTGGCGCAAGTCTTAGCTATCCTGTGTGAGGAAGAATGGTCCTTGTAGATCCCAACATTTCAACATTTAGGTACCTAGAGTACCCAAGGGCAAGTCCCCTTGCATTCACAAGTCCCGAAACCCTGACTTGCGAAATCCTGAATTATTAGCGTGGGGGTAAATTAAGAGTCTTCGGAGTTTCGGTACCCGGAGTATCTAGGTGTGAGTTTTCTTGTACTCGCGAGTCCCGAAACCTCGATTTACAAAATCCTAAAATGGCAGCGTGTGGTTAAGTATCGATCGACGGATGATATCCTGTCGAAAGATCAGAGGTCAGTCGCGACCGTTAGATTGGAGGAAGAAGCGAGGGCGTTAATGCCTCAACCCATTTCCTTTTTATCTTCGTAAGTAGCAAAGAAATCGAGACCATAGATCCCCAAGGTTCGTGGGAGTATCTAGATTGTCCTTTTAAAAGGGCACGTGGCGGTCAGAAAGCGTTTTGGCGTTTCGGTACCCGGGAAACCAAAGGGCAAGAACCCTTGTCTTCGCAAGTCACGAAATCTTGGTACCCGAAACCCTGATGCGCTCTATGGCAGAAAAGAGGAGTCCTGAAAGGATCTAGATCGTCCATCAGAGGAGATGCGTGGTGAGTGGTAAGAGTTAGGGGAAAGCTCCGAAATCCCGTGGACCATTGGATCCAAATATTTGAGGATCATTGATCTCCTACACGAATCCCCATATCGGAATTTGGGGATTGGAGTGACAAGAGTTTTGGAGTTGTTGCATCGTGAACTCCCAGTTCACGAAATTCTGAAAAGATCCAAACCGTTGGATCCAAGACATCGAGAGCCGTTCGATCTCATACAAGAACTCGAGTATCGGGTTTTGGGGTTTACAGAGTCGAAAGACTTGGCTTGCTTATATCGCTGAGTCGCGAAATGTGAAAAGGTGCCTAGTTGTTTGGCCGGTGGTCATAACCAACGATCACATGGAGGTGGAAAAAGGGAAGAGCTAGCCTGCGCTAAGCCCCGTAGGACTTCGGGGATTCTGTTCCTAGAGAAAAGGCAGAAAATTTATTATGCCGTAGTGGGTGTGTTACAAATTGGTATCAGAGCATGGTTACAACACTTGGCCTACTTGGGCTCATGAACGAGTTCCACGGAAGCTCCGTTCAAAACACTCCTAAAAGGAGTGACCCCCTGTCTTAACCTTCCTAATCAAAAGACGAAGTTAAGAATGAAAAACCCCTATTGTGTGTGTGTACATGTGAAAATATGAATTATGTACTGGTTATAAATAAATATAAATATTAACTAACAACCAACGTTTTTCCTTTTGCACACAAGCGGAAGATCAACCACGGGAAATTATCAAAGCATAGTATGGTGACTCACAATAGAAACAAAGAGTCTGATGAAAGGAGGGCAGTAGGGACCCCTCCATATCTAGCCGAGATTGTGAGGAGTCTCATGGTCGAATTACAAAGCTGCAAGGCTGACAATGAAAGGATGATGAAAGAACAAGAAAAGCAAATAGAAATTAATGTAGTTTTACTGCAGAGTTTATCTGATCTACAAAGACAAATGCAGCATGAACTTGAAACTCAGAAATAGGGTCATATCAGTGGCCACACTGAGAGGAGCACCTTGAAAAAGGTCCACCCCAGAGGTAAAGGACAAGCAACGGACGATTCCTCTGAGAATGAAGGGGGTGATTCGAAGGGATCTTCTAGCAGCAGAACCAGTTCATATTCCCGAAGGAAACATAAGAGGCAAAATTATTCCAAAGGTCGTAAATTCAAAGAATTCAGAAAATCCAAACCACCCTCCTTCGACGGTGAAATAAAGAAGGGAGAGGAAGCAAAGGCCTGGTTGCTTGGACTAAAGAAGTATTTCAGAGTCCATGACTTTTCAGAAAATATGAAGGCCCAAGTGGCCACCTTCAACTTGAACGAAAATGCTTCCATTTGGTGGGAAGACCTTAAAAATGTGAAAGGGGTTCGCAAAGAGGACCTGTCTTGGGAATGGTTTGAGAAGTACTTCCGGAAGAAGTATCTGTCGGAAAAATATTTCGACGAAAAAACTAAAGAGTTTTATGAACTCAAACTGGGACAACTCACTATAGAAGAATATGTTAGAAAATTCCTCGATTTGTTGAGGTATGTACCCTATATCAAGGCGGAAAAGGAAAAGGTGCAACGCTTCATCAGTGGACTACCTAAGGACTATCAGAATTGAATTGAATTTGATGAGCCAAAGACTCTAGAAGGAACTATTCAAAAGGCAACCTATCGTCATGAATAGTTTGGGCATCGAGCAGAACCTCGCGAAGGATGGAAACAAAAGAATAGTTCAAGATTTCAGAAAAAGGGGATTGAATCCCCAGGATTTAAGAACTATAAGAAGAACCCAAGAATGAGCTTCCCAGCTCGTAGTATGCACCAACTAAATTTTCCCTCAAGCGGAAATCAAACTTCTGGACCCATATCAGTGAAGACTGATAACCCAAAGAGAGAACCTTTGAAATGTTGGGGTTGCGGGAAAGAACATTTATTGAGAGACTGTCCACACCGACAACAGAATAGTCGAAGGATTTATAACATCTAGGAAGCTACTACCATCAATGATGTGGCCAAGAGTGTGCCACAAATTTATGCAGCCTTGGATAATAACCAAGCTGACCACCAAGCTTCAGTGGTGGAAATAGAAGGTATGATTTCCAACCATCTAGTGTCTGTTTTGATTGACCCTGGTTCAAATTTGAGTTATATATCCCCTAAAGCTGTTGATAAGTGTAAACTACAGCCACAAAAACATACCAAGCCATGGTTGGTACAGTTAGCCACTGGCACCAAAAAGAAGGGTAGCAGAGGTTATACCAGCCTGCCAATTGATGTTGGATAGATTCCCCACCCAAGAAACCCTTAACTTATTACCCCTGGGATTGTATGATCTGTTGATTGGTATGGACTGGCTAGCCACCCATAAAGCCATATTGGATTGTTACCATAAAACCTTAGAATGTGTAAGTAAAAAAGGGAAAAAGATAACTTCAAGGGATTCAAAAACTGGTCTCAGTAAGACAAATATCATCTCTGCAAATGAGAAAGTATTGTCGAAAGGGATGTTCCCTATATGCGATATAGGTGTTGAAAACAATTGAAGGTGACAAACCAAGCCCTGACAATCATCCTATCCTGAGAGAATACAGAGATGTATTTCCAGAAGAGGTATTGGGTCTACCTCCGAGAAGGGACATAGACTTCTCGATAGAACTTGCACCGGGAGCGGTGCCGGTGTCTAGGACACCCTACCGAATGAGCACACCCGAGTTAGTTGAACTCAAGTTGCAATTAAAAGAAATGATGGATAAAGGCTACATTCGACCCAGCGTGTCTCCATGGGGAGCACCAGTCCTGTTTGTGAAAAAAAGGACGGTACCCTTAGACTGTGTATAGATTATAGGCAACTCAATAAGGTAACTATAAAGAATAAGTACCCCTTGCCCAGGATCGATGACTTGTTTGATCAATTGGGGGGTGCGTCTATTTTCTCAAAGATTGATTTGAGGTTGGGATACCATCAAGTCCGAATCAAGGGTGAAGACATCCATAAAACTGCCTTCCAGACGAGGTATGGTCACTATGAGTTCGTGGTAGTGCCATTTGGGTTGACCAATGCCCCTGCCACTTTTATGTGTTTGATGAACAATGTACTCAGCAAATTCCTAGACAAATTTTTTCTTGTTTTTATTGACGATATATTAATTTACTCCAAGAACACAAAAGAGCATGAAGAGCATCTTGGACTTGTGATGCAAGTGCTAAGAGAACATCAGCTCTATGCCAAATTTAGCAAATGTGAATTCTTCCAAAATCAAATACATTACTTAGGCCATGATCTATCTGAAGAAGTAGTAGCAGTAGACCCTGACAAAATCAGGTCTATCATAGAATGGCCTACCCCAAAGGATGTTTCGGATATCAGATCCTTTATGGGATTAGTAGGATACTATAGGAGATTTATAAAAGGATTCCCCAAGATTGGTTGTCCAATCTGTTATCGCTCCAAGAAACTCCTTAGGGTTTTAGGCTAAGAATGCTTGGTAACTTAAGAATATGGTAGATTTTGTATGCTTGGAACAATAGGATAATGAAAATGACCACTTCATACATATGAAAAGGACCACTTCATACATTCAGATAAGACAATGCTTTTAGAACTCAATGATCAGACAACAAAGTTTGAGTAGGATGTGAAGAATACTAGTCTAGATAACCAAATACACAATGTGCAGGGTCATACAAGATAGCAAGAAAACCTTTAGTTCAAGTTCATGAGCTTAATAAGAAGATAACAGTTCTTAGAAGTTGAGCTAAACTGAAATAAAGTACAGAATGATGAAAGTATGAGAAAATCTATCATTGAAAACAAAAGAGGACTGTAATTCTATTATGAATAAAGAGTCTAGTACAATAGCCAAAAAATGTCTCCTAGATTTCCCCCTTGTTTCTTAGAAAAGATAGGCATTTATAGACTTTTACAATCAGTTTTTAAGATCCTAAAAACTTAGATCTGTATCTAAAAATAGAAATTCAAATTTAACTAAGCAACTTGATAACAAAGACTTAATGACTAGACTAGCATTCGAATTGTCTTCAATCTCAAAATTTGACATCTGTATTCTTCAGCTTCTGGAATCTGTGGTGTCATGAAACATGGCAGAGGCACCTGTCTTGGCAGCTGGATCTCTTCGGTTGTTTATAGTCGACGCTTTAGGAGATCAGTCTAGCATGTGGTTCTCAACAACTCCCACGAATCTATGATGTAGAGTATTTTTCAATCAAGTTGTTAACCCTTCAATACTCTGGAACCTCTTTAAATCCTATCAAAAACGACCTGCTCCATCCTTAGCTTTCAAAAATGTTTTTTTTGCTTTCACCAGCTAACTCGCCTTATGATTCGCTGGTTAGCTGGTGAAAGCGCTGCCTTTCACCAGCTAACTGGTTGTAAAATTTCCCTGTGTGCTGGTGAAAGCTCCGCTTTGGCCCAAAATGAACTTTCACCTCCAAAAACTGTTGTTCTATCAAAAACTCAGCGTGTCCCTGCTTTGTCTCTTTGCATATTCACGGCGACCTGGGCTAGCACTTGTAGATCTGGGTGTGACTTCTGCTTTTGCTTCAATTTTATAATCTTTCATCAGACTTGGGATGGTGTTGAATTGCCTCTTAACCTCTTCAACCATTTTCAAGGCTGCACTACCCACACTTTTCATTGTCATGGCAGAGGAGCAATAAGGAAGCATTGCCCCAACAATTCAACTAATAGGTCTATATGCATTGATGGCCAATCCTATTGCGATTTTACTAAGCATGCCCAAAGCAGCTACTGCTATACCATACATGGAAGCCAAACTAAACTGACAAAAATGCTTACTGCAAATAGCAAATACATGAATAATAACAGATATGTATCCCAAAGCCAACCCAAAAATAACATTAGTTGCTGCTCCAGTCCTGTATGAATCAACAACATCTCGGACAGGGCTGTAAGCATTTCTTGCGCAGTACTCAACAATATCTCCAATATTGTCACCAACATTATCAACAATGATAGCTAGGTTGCATGGATTATCTTTAGGAATGTTTCTCTCAACCTTTCCAACAAGATCTGTACCTACATCAGCTGCTTTGGTGTAAATACCACCACTTACTCTGTCGAATAGAGCCATGGAAGAACCTCCAAGCCCATGACCTGTAATGGCTTCAAGAAGACCCTCCCGATGTCAAAATGAACTCAAACCTTACAGCTGGGCTCGATACACCTCAATCTCTACAATGATGCCTCAATTTTGAAAAACCAAACTTGGCGCTTGCATCTGGCTGGTTGTCTTGACATGTGTTTCTATGTTTTAAGGGCTTGACAAGCTGAGTGAGAGCATCGTAGTCAGGAATATTCATCTAGAGGCCATAGGAAACCACAATGGGTATTCCATAGCGAAGGCTGAAAGGATACCCACGAACAAAATCTGCGCTCTCTCTGTATGGATCATACAACGTATTGAAAAAGAATGAGGGTGAGGGGAAGAGCAAATTCATAATGTGATAGTGGAGAGCATTGATGTCGCTGTCAGAGGGATCCTTGGCAACAAAACAATCATCATCAATTGTGAAGATATATTTCTTCTTGGAGACCATGTAACCGAAGCAACGGTAGGTGCTATCCTTGAATGAGACGCAAGAAGTCTTGGGGCCGAGGATCCTATTGGTATCGTTTCTGTTGTAGAGCTCGTAGTTGAATCCCTAGGGCACAGTGATGGTCTTAAATGGATTCTTCTTCATGTATTGGCACTTGATCTATCATGTGGAACAACTCCACAGCAACACTTGCCCAAAAAAATGTCCAAATGGTTGATATCGGGCTCGAGACTTATGCTGGGCTCTGACATGTGAAAGTAAACTTAACAAATGCCATTCTGTCACCATCTGATATACTCTGTAACATTTGTTGAACACCTGTTGATTGACTGCAGCTTGCGGATTTTCCACTTGGCCTTGGGCATGATGCTGGGACAATGTTGGCACCTGGGTTTGACCTTGGGCAGCTTGATTTTGAAGAATAACTGATAATGGATGACCATTTGCCATTGGAAACAGGCCTTGCGCATTCCTGCTCATTTGAGGAGAGTTGTAGCTTGATAAGCACCAGTTCTCTGTTGCTCCAGGAGAAAAATACTCATGAACAAGCTTCCTTCAAAATCCTATTCCATTATCCTGTGGTCAATTTCTGGATCTTGAATATAAAGCATAAGAATTTCAAGACACCATGAGGCAACGGCTCCTGGCATTTGAGTTTGCATTCCCGCATCAACACTGTTGCCAACATAGTTTACAGGGGAATTGGGTGATCCATGCGATAAGTGTTGCCCCTCCAATCTTTAGTCCCTGGAATAATGGGTTCTGTGCTCTCAACTTGTCAAAACACTGTAAGAATAGAGCTATCCTTGACATGAACAAAATCCGCCTTCTATCATCTAGAAAACCTAATGAAAACAGTGCTATCGAGTTAATGAGTATTCAGAGGCAATCATCACATGTGACAACACACAGTACACAGTTTTGACTGCTGGATAAATCATTCAATGGGAGAGTAGAACTCGACACTTGCGCTTAATGTTGGGCTTGAGAGTTGGGCGTTGTATGGTTTATGTGTTGACTTATTGCCTGTGTATTGAGTCAGTTATGCGTGGCTAGCATGTAGGATGGTCAGTGATTTAGCATATGTAGACTTGGAGTTGGCTTTATAACTTGTCTCGACTTATTGCTGGCTTGTGCATGTAGCTTGACATATGGCTTGTGATTTGAGTTTGATTAAATTTAGGACACTTTAAAGAACACACCATATTTTGGTTGAAATAGCAAAATAACAATATATATTTTTTATTTGCTAATCTAAGAGGCATAAAACTAGGGTTTTAGGCTTTAACAATAGGGCTTTGGGAAAGAAGATCAAAAGGTAGAGTCATAGGAGTCTTTGGGCAAAGCAATCAATGGGAAATTCTCAAAAATGTCTGAAAACAGTTGGAGATCGTGACACTGGTCAAAAATGGAAAATCTAGCGTAAATTGGATGAAAGCGCTAAACTTTACCAGTACATTTTGAGCGCTAACACAATCACTGCCCTCCAGAAGAAGGGGACCAAATTCCCGTGGACACAGAAATGTGAAGAAAGATTTCAAATCCTGAAACATCTAATGACCCATGCACCTGTATTGAAGATTGCCAATCCCGAAGCCGACTTCCTCGTGTGCACAAATGCCTGTAAGGAAGGGCTCGAAGGAGTCCTTATGCAGGGAGGAAGTGTGATCTGCTATGAATCACGAAAATTGAATGAGCACGAAGTCAACTATGTAACCCATGATCTAGAGCTGGCTGCCATAGTGCATGCCTTGAAAATGTGGAGGCATTTCCTCCTGGGAAGAAAATTTGTACTTATGACAAATCACTGTGGATTGCGATATCTGTTTGATCAACCAAAGATCAATGCTAGACAAGCTAGGTGGATGGACCTCCTTAGCGAGTTTGATTTCAAGATCAAACACATTAAAGGAAAGGAAAATAGGGTGGCTGATGCCCTTAGTAGAAGTATGAAAACAATTCACCTGGAAGCGGTGAGCACCTGCAAGACGGATGTCAAAGAAAGAGTTAGAAATGCACATGAAACATATCCCTTCGTCCAAACCGTGACCATGTACCTACAACAAGAACCCGCCAGAGTAAAATATGAAGGCTACCAGATGACCGAAGGAGGTCTGCTCACTTACAGAAGTAGATTTTATATTCCAGATTGTGACGACTTGAAGAGGTTCATACTGGATGAAATACATAAAAGACCCTATTTTGGTCATCCAGGATACCAGAAGATGATCATGGCCACCAGGAAACAATTCTATTGGCCTGGAATGAAGAAAGACATAGTCGAGTACTTGGTCAAATGCATAGAGTGCCAACAGGTTAAAGTAGAACACCGACACCCAACAAGGTTATTGCAACCTTTACCAATCCCAGAATGGAAATGGGAAACCATCTCCATGGATTTCATCACTGGATTACCAACATTGACCAAACAGAACGATGCCATTATGGTAGTGGTGGATAAATTGAGCAAGTCTACTCATTTCATCCCTGTCAAATCAACTTGCAAAGCAATCGATATCGCCCAGGTATTCATGAAGGAGATATTCAGACTGCATCGTATGCCGAAAGAGATTGTGTCTGACAGAGACACGAAATTTACTTCTAACTTTTGGAAATCACTGATGGTGGGTTTAGAGACCAAATTGTTGTTTATCACCACCTATCACCCTCAAACCAACAGATAGATAGAAAGAGTGAACCAAATACTTGAAGACATGCTAAGAATGCATGTAATGCATCAACCCAAGAAGTGGGAAGACTACCTGCCACTGGTAGAATTCGCCTACAACAATAGCTACCAAGCATCCTTAAAGATGAGTCCCTTCGAAGTCCTCTATGGTAGACCATGTAACACTCCAATCAGCTGGAGTAATCCTGTAAAAGGGATTTCTTTTGGACCTGACATGTTGAAAGAAATGGAATAGAAAATGACTTAGATAAAACAAAACCTGAAGGTCGCTCAGAACCGACAGAAAAGTTATACCGACCAAAAGAGAACTCCAAGAGAGTTCAAAGCAGGAGATCATGTATATCTCAGAGTTAGGCCCAGGAAGAGTTCTCTGAAAATGGGAGCTTGTGCCAAGTTGGAACCTCGGTATTTTGGACCCTTTGAGGTTCTAGATAGAGTGGGACCTATAGCCTATAGGCTAGCACTTCCTCCCACAGTCAAAGAACATAATGTTTTCCATGTCTCATTATTGAAGAAATATGTATATGATGCTAACCATATAATTGATTGGCCTGTGATCCATGTGGAACTGGAGGGAGAATTTCTACCAGAACCTCAATGCATACTGGACAGAAAGGAAACCTCACTCTGGAACTGAACCATTGCACAGGTCAAGGTGCAGTGGAAACATTTTGGCCCAGATGAGGCTACATGGGAAATGGAGGATGCCATGAAACATGCATATCCGATATTGTTTACACCTGTACATGCATGTCAAGTTGATAGATAGAACATTGAGAACGATGTTCCTTTAAGGGGGAGGGAATTGTAACACCCTGTTTCCCCCAGTCTGTAAAAATATCTATACTGGCCAAGTATTGTGGCAAACTCATAAATGTGAATGGACATTGTGAAAAAGGTCGATGAATGTAAATAATATTATAAATATATATATTGCAGGACTGTTGAGAGGGGGATGTGCTGAAAAAGAGACCACGATGGCTGAAGAAAGGTGGTGGAAGGCACCTGGAATGGTGGCATTAACTTCCACCGAAACCAATACCGTATTTGGACTTCACTGGCTCGGAGAACCAAGAGCGGCTTGTTGGCCCCAAATTAAATGACTCGCCAGGTTGGTAGGTAAATGGATCCTCATGAGTAATGAGGGATGGGGGTGAACCGCCCATTTGTAGAGTCCTCAGACCTGACCACCGTGAGGAAGATTGTGCCACACACAACCTCACCGAAAAGAGAAAAGGCAGGAAGAGTGTGCGATAAGGGGGGGGTAGACGCGAGGGAAGAAAAAGAAAAGAGGAAAAGAACTCTGGAAAAATACAGAGGGAGTGATAGAGGAGAAGAAGGAGAGTAACCTTCGTTCTCGGTCACTGGTGAAAAAAGACTCAGTCTCGCAGCATTGTGGTCTCTGCTTGGGGGTGGCTAGTGGTAAATCCATTTGGAGTAGCCGAGCCTACGGTTGGGTGGAAACGAGCACCCCTCTCAG
This sequence comes from Picea mariana, assembly GCA_032191745.1. NCBI lineage: Eukaryota > Viridiplantae > Streptophyta > Pinopsida > Pinales > Pinaceae > Picea > Picea mariana. The sequence continues at coordinate 61,563 of JASDQU010684081.1, read as the reverse complement.
CAGTTGCATCACCTCTGGTGTTTTTCTGATAAGTGTTATATCTTGTATCTTGAAGTTTATATGCTGACATGTATGCTCATAGTCTGTGCAATTTATGAAGGGTTTGAGTATAAGACTGTTTGTGTGGTGTTTTGATAAAAAATGGTGGTTGCATGCTTTTACTGGAAGGACCACGTATGGCTTCTGTTTATAGATAGATTTATATATACATATATTGAACTAATTCAGAATTCAAGTCTGCTTTCGGGAAATATATGCCCTTATTCATCTCCAGGAATACCTAGAATAGATCTCTCCACAGAGATACCATCTCTGGAAATCTTACCAAGAACCTGAAAGAGGATTTGGTGGCGCAAGTCTTAGACATCCTGTGCGAGGAAGAATGGTCCTCGTAGATCCCAACATTTCGGCATTTTGGTACCTGGAGTACCCAAGGATGAGTCACCTTGCACTCGCAAGTCCTGAAACCACGACTTGCACAATCTTGAATTATTATCATGGGGGTAAATTAAGAGTCTTCGGAGTTTCGGTACCCGGAGTATCTAGGTGCGAGTTTTCTTGTACTTGCGAGTCCCGAAACCCCAATTTACGAAATCCCGAAATGTCAATGTGTGGTTAAGTATCGTTTGACGGACGGGATCCTGTTAGAATATCTGAGGTCAGTCGCGATCATTAGATTGGACGAAGAAATGAGGGCGTTAATGCCTCAAACCCTTTCCTTTTTATCTTCGTAAGTAGCGAAAAAATTGGGACCGTAGATCCCCAAGGTCCATGGGAGTATCTGGACCATCCTTTTAAAAGGGCATGTGGTGGTCGGAAAGCGTTTTAGCGTTTCGGTACCCAGAAAACCAAAGGGAAAGAACCCTTGTCTTCTCAAGTCGTGAAATCTTGGTACCCGAAACCCCGATATGCTCTGTGGCAGAAAGGAGGAGTTTCGAAAGGATCTAGATCGTCCATCAGAGGAGACGCGTGATGAGTGATCAGAGTTTGGGGAAAGATCTGAAATCTCGTGGACCGTTGGATCCAAATCTCTGAGGATCGTTGATCTCCTACACGAATCCCCATATCGGGATTCAGGGGTTGGAGTGACAAGAGTTTTGGAGTTGTTGCATCGTGAACTCCCAGTTCACGAAACTCTGAAAAGATCCAAACCATTGGATCTAAGACATAGAGAGCCATTGGATCTCATACAAGAACTCGAGTATCGGGTTTCGGGGTTTGCAGAGTCGAAAGACTCGATTCTCTTGTATCGCTGAGTCACGAAATGCGAAAAGGCGCCTAGTTGTTTAGCTGGTGGTCATAACCGACGATCACATGGAGGTGGAAAAAGGGAAGAGCTAGCCTGTGCTAAGCCCTCGTAGGACTTCGGGGATTCTATCCCTCGAGAAAAGGTGGAAAAATTATTATGCCATAGTGGGTGTGTTACACTCCTAGTCATGAAGTTGTTGCAAGATGTAGAAGATGAGACAAGCGATATGCAACAGAGGATGAATCAATTGATAGAATTATAACAAACAAGAGAGTCTGTACAAGCTAAATCACATGAACACCGAGAAAGGATGAACAATATTTTGTATTAAAGAGATAAAGCAAGAAGTTTTTTTACTAGAGATTTAGTTCTAAAATGGGATGTAATAAGGGAAGCCAAGGGAAAACATGGGAACTTTGACAATCTTTGGATTGGACCCTTCCAAATATCGTTAGTTCAGGATAAAAACAATTATGAGATTTCTCATTTGGATGGTGAAATATTGGGAGCTCCTATAAATGGGAGATTTCTCAAACATTTTTTGCAGTACTAAATCCTGGGGAGTTTTCCTATCATGTACATTAGTAGAATAATTGTATTTTTTATACATCTTTTAATTCAAATTTAATTGTCATTTTCAAATTTAGTTGTAGATGATAGGGTGCTAATATGTTAAGTTGTTGAGAATTCTTTTGAATCAATTATTACAGAAGATAAATGAACTACAGGTTTTGAAACATACTCCATAACCCAATGGATAAGGCACTAAGTCTATATTTCTTAGCACATTGAATGGATCAGTTGTCCCCACTGGAGCCATTGTTAGTACACTGCCACTATTTTTCAATAACTATGGTGAAGAAAACCTCTACATGATGCCTCCAAGGATTATTTTGGCTAAATTCAATAGTTATTGGTCGCTCAATGCTTAAATTTCAACAAGCCGGGGGGCTAATTTCACAGGGTATGGTGTGAAAGATAATTCCATAGAGATTAAAAGAAAATTGGGGGCTTAGAAACAAGTGATCGAACGCTTAACATAAAATAAGGGGGGTTAATATTTAAATGATAAGTGAGTGGAGTAGGTGTCTAAGTCCAATCAAGTGGCTAAGGGATAGAGACGAGGGGCGCGGGGAACAAGTTGTAGAACGATGAATTGAAGATTAAATCAATAGTTGAGAAGGAATTTCACATCGAAAACTAGCGTGGGTGTTATCGTTCATCTCAAAATGTGAAGTGGTAAACCATCGTGGATGCATGGCAATGTCTGATTGAGATCACATTGTCAAAAAAAATTGGGAAACCGCCCAAGATTTGATACAATACCATTGTGGGGGAATGGGAGACAATTTTCTCCCCACCCAACACAAGTGTCCCACATTTATACTTGGCACAAATGTATTATTACTCGGTGCATATGTGTCACATCACTCTATAGAGCTGTTAGCACCAATATGACATATGTACATCCACATGGGTGTATAAAAATATGACAAGTGGCAGTGGGACCCAATTTTCAAAAGGAAATTTGTAGGAAATGATGATGATACTAGGACACGTGGCTCAACCCCGATGCCACATAGATCCATCACATTTAATTTGATAAAAAGGGGATAAAATCACCCAATGCTTCAAAATAGGGGACTTATGTGTCATTGTTAAAATATTTTACTGGATAAAGTAACTGTTGACAAAGAATCCTACTTTGATTCTTGTACACGTACCCGATACTACAAAAAGAGGTATTTCTATGCATACCGACCCTCCTATTTTTGTTTTAAGGCATGTTTTCTCATGTAATTTATTATCATGTCAACCTTGTCCAACCCTAGTCAAGGTCAGGTGACCAAGAATCCTAATATCATCAATGAACACCAATTTGATAGAGAAGGGGGCATATCTATCTCTGTCATTCCCATACCTCTTCCAATTAATTCAAAGGGCCCAAGGTGATGTTAACAATGGTCCTGACTATTTTCATTTGTGGGAATTGAACTTGGCCCGAGAAATTATTCCCCAAACCTACCATTTCCCTGAATTAGTTAATTGGTGCACCATAAATTACCAGGTTGGGAAGATATTGATTGTTTCCACTTACCACTCTAGGGTAATAT
>JASDQU010684081.1:45578-58188 GCA_032191745.1 Picea mariana | reverse complement strand
CCATATAAACAAACAATCTATTGGATATATAACTGAGAGGGGGGGGGGGTGAATCAGTTATGTATATAAGCTTGAAGTGTTTCCTGTTCTTTTTCTTTTTATTTATAGATTATTATTTAATGTGTTGTTGATAACTTAACATGCATACATATACAATATTTGATCAATCACATGGAATACATAGAGACACTGATTTTCATGAGGAAACCCATAAAGGGGGAAAACCTCTTCTTCTTAGAATGTCAATCAAGCTCCAACTTTCATGTACATCACAGTCTTTGAGCAATAACTTAAATATGAGGCTAGAACCTCTGATAGCAAGCTACAACTTGCAGAGAGAACCAACTAGATGGAAGCACCAACTCCCATAATATCTTCTAGTACCAACAAGAATTTAGAGGACTACAATCCTCCCTAGCACCACCCTACCACCCTGATTGAATTTTGAAAAACTTTTACTTACTTTCTCTGTCTTTGATATGGTCTATTACAGATCCATGTCTCCTTTTCCTTCTTCAGCTTCTATCCTCTGTTCCACTTCAGCATATTTCTTCTTCTATGTTATGTTCTTTTTCCTCCTGTGCTCACCACACTTGTCTTTTCAGCTTCTCTTCTTCCTTTTATGCTCCGTGTTGCTTCTGCATGCTATCTTTGCATGCCTAATCTACACTACAGGTCATACACTTCATCTCCTTCTACCCACATGCATAGATATTGAAAAAGCACACTCTCTTCTATGATCTACTTGTCTTCCACATGCCAAGTCCTCTGTATGATCATTGTGACAACTCTTGGTCTTCTTTGGCATTTATGCTGAATCTGTTCATCATCAATGGCCGTTTATCTTGATATTTGTTGGCTTCTCTAGCAGTCGCAACTCTTCATCTTCTTTGGTAGTTACAGTCAGTCTTTTTTGGCTTCTTTGGATTCTAAGACCCTTCCTTCATGTGACCACCGACAGTGACCAAACGTCTATTAAAAAGGTGCTTCCAGATTGCAGTCTAGCGAGCGCTAGCTCTGTTTCTTCATATGACCTTGGGCAATTATCTCATGTGACCACACGTGATCCTAGATCTCCATGATCTGTCGACCTGTATCTTCCTTCCAAATCAACGACTATGATTGATTTCAACCTTTCGGTCTTCAGGAGTTTCAACTCTCAAATCTCACTTTTCCCATATGACAATCTTCCAGAGTGGAAGATATATTAACACTTGTCTCCCTGAATCTATGATCAGGATATCCTCCACGAGTCCAACCTTTGGGACTTTCAATTCTCAAACTCCCATTTCTTTTGTACGTCAATCTTATGGAGTCGATGATCTACAGACACCTGTCTGAACAGATCAGATGATTTACACTTATCCTTTCACTGCTTAATCTGTCGGCTAGTACTTAATCAAGCATTGTGATGGATGACCACCACTTACTTCGACACTTTGGCTATTCTACTTACGCTATCCTTCCATTGTATTTTTATCAACAGTTGAGAATTCACTCGAAGTGATCTTCAGGTCGTATGACTTATGTCCACTTCGGGACTTCGGCGTTTGGGACTTTAGGCATCTACTGGTGGTGAAATTCCCGAAGAAAATCTACCAGATTGACGTAACATTACAGAGTCACCTGTTGACTTGGAACAGGCCGAGTGGTTTCCACGTGTCACTCACTGACGTGGTCTGCCACATGTCCTTACTGACGTAGTCTGGCACATGTCCTTGGTGACGTAGTTTGGCACATGTCCTTGCTGACGTAGTCTGGCACATGTCCTTGTTGACGTGATCTACCAAATTTCCTTGTTGACATGGTCTGTCACATGTCCTTGCTAACATGGTCTGCCACATGTCTTTAAATCGGATGGTTGAGGCTTACTTCGGATCTTTACCTAGAGTCCACGGGTTTACGCCATGTGTTTTCTGGATCAGAAGGCCCAAATTCACTTCAAACGATTTGACGCTTGAGATCTACTTTGGATGATCTGAGGACTGAGATCTACTTCAAATCTCAAACTGAAACTCTTGAAGTGATTTCTATGGAGCTCACGATCCATCACCACGCATCCCTCTAGATCTGATGGTTGAAATGTACTTCGGCTCTCCGGTTCTCTGGACTTCGGGGATTTCAAATCTCAAACTTTGTCGCTCCTGAACTCACGGTCTTCTGACATGTATCTCCCGATGATCAACAAACTAGATTCTCCTCCTGGTGATGAATAGTCTCAAATTACTTTGGGACTTCGGAACTTTGGCAAGCTCCCTCACCTGCATGTGCAAAGCACTAAGGTGTGCATGATTTGATTTGATCGGATAGTTGTTGGTACACTAGATCTGTGATCCAATGACCACTGTCGCTCTTCCTCCTAAGTTTCCGATCTCTCTGACTTAGAAGGTTTTCTAAGTGTTCAAGGGTCTCGACCTTTTCTCCTCCTGCGAGTCTATTTCTTGGACCTCATCTAGAATTCTGGAAAGCACCATCTCTTCTGAGATTTCTCATCTTCTTCTCTCTTGACTTCTTAAAGAGTCGCTTCGGCACTTAACCTAATTATGGATCTATGCACTCCTTGCATATCCTTTGAAGTCCGAATCTTCGAAATATCATCGCTGCTTTCATGTTTTCCATTGTCATTATTGTTCTTTCCATCAATGACAAGCACACTCTTCCTGTAAAACATGCCAACATTCTCCCCCTTTGGCATTGATGTCAACCCTGAAAGGCTGCACTATTCTGCTTAGACCTCCAACTGTGGCATCCAAACCACAACTTTTTCTCCCCCTTTGACATCAATGTCAAAGAAAATAGAGAGTGACTTTGTGTTGCCCCTGATCAGATATACTAGGAGCAGATAGACTCTCTACCTCTGATCAGACATACTATTTTAATTCAATAACAGGGTTACGCCCAACTTCTGGCGTAGTTACTCAAACTGAGCTTTTGCAAGCGGTTTAGTGAAGATATCAACAAATTGATCTTTGGATGGAATATAATTCAAAGAAACAATAGTGTTGGTCACCCATTTCCTCAAGAAGTGATACTTGATGGGTATATTATTGGTCTTGGAGTGAAATACAAGATTCTTTGACACAATAATTGCACTAGTATTATCACAATGAATCAGGATCAATGCAGTATATTTTACCTTCAAGTCTGCAAATGTCTTAATCATCCACAAAACTTGGGTACAACAAGTGGAAACTGTAATGTATTCATCTTCTACAGTTTATAAGGAAATGGAACCTTGCTTCTTGCTCAACCATGCTACAAAGGATTTTCCTAAGAAGAATGCACCTCCAATCGTGCTTTTCCTTTCATCCATGCAACTAACCCAATCAACATCTGAATAGATTGATAGTTGAAAATTCTAATTCCTAGAATACCATAGGCCACAATTCATTGTTCCTTTCAAGTATCTGAATATTCTTTTGACAACTAACAAATGACTTTGTTTAGGTGCAGCCTGATACCTTCCTACCATTTCAAAAACATGCATTATGTTTGGACGAGATGTTGTGATTTACAATAAGTTTCCTATCATAGACCTATATGAAATCTAATCAACATCATGTGAGTCATCATCCTTGCTTAACTTGCATCCAATGACCGTAGGTGTGCTCATAGGTGTAGAATCTTCCATTTGAAAACTTTTCAACATTTCTCTTAGATGTTTCTCCTGAGAAAGAAATATTCCTTCAGACCTCTGAGTAATTTGCAGACCAAGAAAAAATGGCAGTTACCCTATTATAGACATTTCAAATTCAGACTGCATGGCAGAAGAAAACCATTGTACCAATGAAAAATTATTGCTTCCGAAGATGATGTCATCTACATAGAACATCACAATGAGCAAATCATTACCCTCTGTTTTGATATATAGATTGTTGTCAATTGTTCCTCTCTTGAACCCTTTTTCTTGAAGACAGTTTTCTTCTCTGTAATACCAGGCATGAGGAGCTTGTTTCAACCCATATAAGGCTTTCTTTAGCTTGCAAACAAAGTCAGGGTTATCTGACAGTTGGAAACCCTCTGGTTTTTCCATATAGACTTCTTCTTTTAGATCTCCATTTAGAAAAGATGACTTGACATCCATTTGATAGACTTTAAACTGTTTATCAAAAGCATAGTCAAGAAACATTCTAATATCTTCTAATCTTTATATGGGCGCAAATGTTTCATCAAAATCCAATCCTTCTATTTGAGCATATCCTTTGCAGACCAATATAGCCTTATTTCTTACAATATTTCCTTGCTCATTCATCTTATTTTTGTAGACTCATTTGGATCCTATTACATTTTTATTTGTTGGCCTAGGAACGAGTTCCCAAGTGACATTCTTTTCAATCTGGTCCAGTTCCTCATTCATTGATTTTAACCAATTTACGTCTTTACTAGATTCATTAAAGTTCTTGGGTTCCACCATGGATATGAAGGCTATATGTGATTGCTCGATGTCTTTGATTATCCTTCTCCTGGTTTGTACACCTTTGTCTTTCTCACCAATTATTTGACTTTCAGGATGATTCTTTTGAGTAATTCTGGAGGAAGGATTTGATGTTGATTGTTGTCCTGAATATTCTTGTCTGGGTGTCTCTTCTCCACCTGATTCACCATCTTCTTGTGACTCTGAGAATTGTCATTCTTCATTTTCATTATTCTCATCATCTTTTTCATCTGGCTTAGTGCTTATTCTCTGTTGATCTTTTACAAGAGCTTAGTCATCAATTTGAACATCAATACAGTCTACTAATTTATGCATTATTTTTTTAAAGCATCTGTATCCTTTACTGTTTGTTGCATATCCTAAGAAGATACCTTCGTCAGCTCTACTATCAAATTTTCCCAGATGATCATCATTATTCTTGATGTAGCATTTACTTCCAAATACTTTGAAGTGCTTGATTGATGCAGGTCGACCAAACCACAACTCATATGGAGTTTTATCATTGTTTGGCCTTAGATGCACTTTGTTTAGAATATGAACAGTCATGTGAACATCCTCCACCCATAATTTTTGTGAAATGTCCCTTTCACTCATCATAGCCCTTTCCATTTGCTGAACTGATCTATTTTGGCGTTCTACAACTCCATTTTGTTGAGGATTACCTGAAATAGTATATTCTCTTTTAATTCCATGTTTGTCACAGAATTATTTGAAATCTCTTGACATAAATTATCCTTCCCTGTCTGAGCGAATTGCCTTTAAATTCCTTCCTGTCTTATTCTCAGCTAATGCATTAAACTTTTTGAACTTCTCAAACACATCAGATTTTTCTCTCAGAAAGGCAACCCACGTAAGTCTGGAGAAGTCATCAATAACTAGCATAAAGTAACATTCTCCTCTAGTTCCTTCCTTTCGTGATGGTCCACACAGATCCATATGAACAATTTGAAGTGGTTTATCTGAAGATGTGAAACTCTTCGATTTGAATTAAACACGAGTCAGCTTCCCCATTTGACAGGATTCACATACAGAGTTATTAGGCTTAGATATTCTTGGAAGGTCTTTCACAATGCCTTCATTATTCAGTTTGACAATATGATCAAAATTCAGGTGTCCAAGCCTTCTGTGCCATAACCAACTTTCATCAAATTTTCTTAAATGACATTTCTCCTTATCTTCCTTCAGAACATATACATTGTTTTCAATTCTAACCCCTTTTGCAATCAGATCTCCTGTGTTTACTGTCTTTATTTTACAATTCTTGGAAGTGAAAGTGATGTCACATCCTCTATCACATATCTAACAGACACTAAGAAGATTATGCTTTAAACCATCAACAAATAATACATCTTGAGCTTTTCTTCTTCCATTACTTAATCTTACTAGACCTTTACCTTTTATCTTTCCTAGAGCATCATTTCCAAAGGTCACACTCCTTGATTTATTTTCTTTGAGTAATAGGAACTTACTTTTGTCACCTGTCATATGACTAGAGCATCCGTTGTCAATATACTAGGGGTCTTTTTGTTTTTGAGCTGACAACACTAATTCACACTTGTTATCTTCATTCTTCTTCCAAACCTTGACATTTTCAGCTTTGTGATTTGAATCTGCCTTATAGTTCTTTAAGCAACAGTTTGCAGCTTTATGTCCATAATTATGGCAGATGTAACATTCTAGTTCATTGAATAAAGGATCATAATGATTGTTACGTTTAATCTGCATCCTTTTCCCATCCATCACATGATCTGCAGTCTGTGGTTGTTTGTTACTTGGTTGTCTCATTCTTTGTTTTGGAAGATATTTATTCCTTGGCTGTCTTATCTAAATCTTAAAGAAAAATTTACAGCTTTGTGGCCAAAGTTAGAGAAGTAAAAACAATATCCATAGAAAAAATCTTTGTACCTGGAAAATGGTTCTCTTCTTTGAGCAGGTCGATTTCTTCCATGTTGATGATTTCCTTGAGCAGAGGGTGTATTATTTATTTGTTCTACATATTTAGTTCTGGTATATTTTCCTTCACTCCTCCTTGGCGGTTGATTCTCTTCCTTTGTTTCTGAAAGTTTGTTGTTGTCAATGGTTGTAGATTTGACAAACTTGATGGATTCTTTGTTTCTTGGCATACCACTACTTGATCCCTCTTCATAACCCAAATCAGTTTTCAACTTCGAATTCCTTTACTGATTCAGAATGAAGGATAATCCTTCCGAGGCTTTAATACTTGTCAGATTTTGATGATATAAGGCCTGGAATTTCTCTAGATCGTTTCTGACAGTCACTACTTCAACTTCCAATTTTTCACCTTTTGTTTCAAATTCCTTCAATTGTTGTTTGAGGATGTCTTCAATATTCTTAGCTTCTTCTAACTTAACCTTCAACAAATAAATTTCTTCAATTGGTTCATTGCATGTTTTCTCATACCTAAGCAATAACTGTTTTTGTTTTGTTTTCTTTTCTCTGAGTCTATCAATCTCTTCCATGGCACTGACAAGTTCTCCTTCAATATCTACTATTGCTTCACAATCAACGAACTCACTTCATGTATCTTCAGTGTTTAGATATTCTAAATATATTAGCATAATATCATTTATTTTATATTTAATATAAGAGTCACTGCTTTCATCATTTGAGGGATCATTGTCATTGTTTACACAAAGGATTTTCTTCTTAAAATTATTCTCTTTATATACCTTCTTGTGTTTGTGCTTCTCTTCATCGACATATGTTTGATCCTTTATTTTGCAAGGACACTTAGATGAAAAATGACCTATCTTACCACAGTTGAAACATTTGAAGGGTAGTTTACCTTTGTATTTGCCTGATCCTTTCTTCAGTCTTCTCACAAAATTTTCTTCAATCTCATCTATATAGGATTTTGTGTTTTTCTCAACTTTAAAAGATGCCTCTCTTGTAGTGTATTTACCTTTGGTTATTCTTATTTCATAAGCAATTAGGGTTCCAAGAAGTTGATCTAGTGTCAACATTTTGAGATCAGCTATTTCCTCTATAGAAGAGACCTTTGAGTTAAATCTATCAGGAAGAGATCTTAATATTTTCTGGACTAGAAAATATTCATCTATCGTTTCACCTAGGCCTTTCATAGTGCTGACAAGTTATTCTATATGTAAGAAGTACTTACTGATAGTTTCATCTTCATCTATCTTTAACTGCTAAAATTTCAGTCTGTGAGTATGAAGTTTTGCGTATTTCACCTTTTCATTACCTTCATAACTACTTATCATCTTGTCCCACATAACTTTTGTTGAATCACAGTGCACGGATTTGACAAAATCAGCTTCAACAAGTCCACTGAGGATGGAATTCATTGCTTTTGCATTAAAGATAAACTCCAACTTATCATCTTTTGCAATGAATACTACAAGCTTCACATATCCAGTTTCAACGACATCCCAAACGTCAGCACCCAAAGACATTAAATATGTTCTCACCCTTATTTTCCAGAAGGAAAAGTTTGTTCCATGAAATAGAGGAGATCTATTAGTTGAACTTCCTTCATGACTAGTCATGTTCAAGCTTATGGATCTACCTTTGATCAAAGGCATCGGATCTGATACCAATTGTTGGAAATATTATTGAGAGGAGGGGGGGGGGGTTGAATCAGTTATGTATATAAGATTGAAACTTTTCCTGTTCTTTTTCTTTTTCTTTCTAGATTATTATTTAATGGGTTGTTGATAACTTAACATGCATAGATATACAATATTTGATCAATCACACAGAATACACAAAGACACTGATTTTCATGAGGAAACCCATAAAGGGAGAAAACCTCTTCTTCTTAGGATGTCAATCAAGATCCAACTTTCCTGTACATCACAGTATTTGAGCACTAACTCAAACATGAGGCTAAAACCTCTGATAGCAAGCTGCAACTGGAAGAGAGCACCAAATCTCAGATATATCTAGCACCAACTAGATGGAAGCACGAACTCCTAGAATATCTTCTATCACCAACTAGAATTTAGAGGATTACAATCCTCCCTAGCACCACCCTACCACCCTGATTGAATTTTGAAAAGCTTTTACTTACTTGCTCTATCTCTGATATGGTCTGTTATAGCTCCATGTCTCCTTTGCCTTCTTCAACTTCTATCCTCTATTCCATTTCTGCATCTTTCTGCTTCTATGCTCTGCTCTTTTTCCTCCTGCGCTCACCACACCCGTCTGTTCAGCTTCTCCTCTACCTTTTATGCTCTGTGCTACTTCTACATGCTATCGTTGTGTGTCTAATCTACACTACAGGTCATACACTTCATCTCCTTCTACCCACATGCATAGCTCTTGAAAAATCACACTCTCTTCTATGTTATGCATGTCTTCCACACACCAAGTCCTCTGCATGATCATCATGAAAAATATTGGTCTTCTCTGGTGGTTATGTTGAATATTTTCATCATCAGTGGTCATTTATCCTGAGATTATTTGGATTCTCTAGTAGTTGCAACTCTTCAGCTTCTCTAGCAGTTACAGTCAGTCGTTTTTGGATTCTAAGACCCTTCTTTCATGTGATCATCTGCGATGATCAAATGTCTATTCAAAAGGTGCTTCTAGATCTCGGTCTAGCGAGCGCTAGCTCCATTTCTCGATATGACCTTGGGAAATGATCTCATGTGACCAGGCGCGGTCCCAGACTGTTGAAATTACTGATACAACTGAGAGGGGGGGTGAATCAGTTGTATTTGAGCTTAAACAATTTTAAGTCTATTAAAACATTCTTAAACTTTCTTCAAGTGATCATCAACATTATACAACATATGGACAGTAAAAGTAAAAAGCATCAATCACACATAAGGTATACACAGAGACAGATTTTCACGAGGAAACCCATAAAGGGAGAAAACCTCTTCTTCTTCGAAATGATAGGCAGTCTTTTAAGTTCTGTACACCATCTTTAATTGAGCACCAACTCAATGTGAGGATGCTACCTCTATTTTACAAGCTGCAACTTGTTTGAGAGCACCAAATCTCTGGTTTTTCTAGCACCCACTAGAAGGAAGCACCAAATCCCTATTTGTTCCAGCACCAACTGGATGGAAGCACCAACTTCCAATTACACAGGCTCCAACTTGCATAACATAGAACACGTGTTCTCCCTTGCACCACCCTGCCACCCTGGTTTCTCTGGCTACAACCATATGGAAGCTACAACTTCCTGTGTTCAAGCTCCCACTTGAACCTCTGAGGACAACAGTCCTCCCGAGCACCTCCCAACCTCCCTATATTTAAGAATGAATATGCAGACAACTACACAGATAAATCGGTTCTTACCAGTCTTTCTTTGCTATGTAAGTTTGATCTTCTTCAAACTATGCTGCAATTCTTCTCTTCCTCTGTCTGTTCAGCAGGTATGCTCTACATCAACTTATTCTCCCATTCTGCTGTGCTTTTGCTCTTTCTGTCATTTTTCTATGCTTCTGCTCTTTCTGTCCTTCTACTATGCTTTTACTCTTTCACTGCACATATGCTCAATCTCCTCCTGCGCATCCTCTCCTTTTCTTTTCTTACAGTTTCATTCTTTTTCACATACAGAACCGCTAACCGTGCACAATCTGTCTCTTTTTCTTTTATACACCCACATGGTGGTTCAACTTCCCATTTCCTTAGGCAAAATAGTGACAACTATCCTAGCAACTGAAGCACTAACTAATTCACAATCATGAGTCCGTTTCACTTAACATATTCGTAACTGAGGAGTTAATCTATAAGAAAGAACAGTAGCCCTTCGATCATATTCAAGTTTTATTCGCACCTTTGGATGACCTTTATTATTCTTGCCTTTTTAAGTCAAGTTTCGGCATTTTGGCATTCCTGTGCCCAAGTGTCTCGACACTTCATGTCGCGATCTTCGAAACTCCGAAATGGAGCTTGTCTGGACTGAATCCTTCTCTTCCCGTGACCAAGGGCTGTGACCATAGCCTTATGCATAAGGCACTTTCACGATTTCGCATATCACAAATTCATAATTCAAGTTGCTTTGTTTCTTTTGTCTCTCCATATTGCGATTCGTGAAACTCCGACACGGAGTTGAACCAACGGTCCAGATATGAACTTGTTTCAACGGCTATGATTGGATCGCGATATCGCATATCACGAAATCGGGATTCCTTTTGAATTTGTTTCTCTTCCTTTTGAATTCACGATCCCCGAAACTCCGATATGGAGTTACATATACGGTCTAGATCCAAGCTTGATTTAACGACTGTGATTGAATCGCCATATTGCATATCGCAATTTCGACATTCTTGTTACCTTGTTTTCTATTCCTCTTGATGTCACGATCCCCGAAACTCTGATATGGAGTTACATCTACGGTCTAGATCCAAGCTTGATTAAACAGCTGTGATTGAATCGCCATATCGCATATCGCAATTTCGACATTCTTGTTGTCAAGTGATTTTGTCACTTCAAAGTCCCGATTCACGAAACTTCGATAAGGAGTTGAATCAACGATCCAGATCAGATCCCTATTTAGTGGCTATGATTAAATCGCGATATCGCATATCACGATTTCAGGGTTCCTGTTGTATTGTTTATTTGACATTTCCAACACACGATCCCCGAAACTACGACATTGACTGGAATTAACGGTCCAGATCAAAGCTTGATCTGATGGCTCAGATTTCATCGCGATTTTTCATATTGTGATTACGCCCTCTTCTCCTTTCACTTTAAAGACCGTGTAGGTTCTCCTCGATCCAATGGTGGTCAGACCATGCGCTCAGATATAACGACTGAGATCTGTCTCCCTCTTCAACGATCAAAGATTCTTCTCAAACTTTTGCTCATTCGCTGCCTTCGACCATTCACTGCTTTCGACCATTCACCTTCGATCATTCGACCTTCCTGAACTTATCTTCTATTTGCCTATCAATTACAAACTTCCTGTTCTCATGTCATCTTCACTGTTGCCATCAATGAAAATCATTCGTTGTCTATTAACTGTCTGTTAAATATTTTCCAACAATCTCCCCCTTTGGCATTGATGGCAACACAAGCACCCACATGCATTCAGATCTTCTCTCCTGCTCTGTTCTCCTACTTTGACATCAATGTCAAAGAAGAACCATTCTTCCCCTGGTCTGTTATAAAACATACTCCCCCTGTCAACTATAAGCATCTTGGAAATACACCAGATATTCAATAAGTACTCCCCTTGACCAGGTGAACATATTAGGCACAAGAGATTATAACCCCCAACTTTTGACGAAGATATCCAAAAGGGGTTGTTGCTAATGGTTTAGTAAAGATATCAACAATATGTTCTATAGAAGGTATATAATTCAGTTGAACAATTCTGTTTGTGACTTGTTCTCTAAGAAAATGGTACTTAAGTGGAATATGCTTAGTATTGGAATGAAGAACAGGATTCTTGGAGACACTAATGGCACTCGTGTTATTACAGTGAATTGGAATGGGATCAGTGTAATTTACCTTCAGATTTGCAAGAGTTTGTATCATACATAAAATTTGTGTGCAGCAAGTAGCAGCAACAATATATTCTGCGTCTGTAGTGGATAATGAAATGGATCCTTGCTTTTTACTAATCCATGCAACTAATGAGTCACCCAGAAAGAATGCTCCTCCACTAGTGCTTTTTCTCTCATCAACACAGTTTGCCCAGTCTACATCTGAATAAACAGTTAACTGGAAATTTTGATTTCTAGGGTCCCATAGTCCATATGTCATTGTTCCCTTCAGGTATTTAAATATTCTTTTGACAGCTACCAAATGACTTTGTTTAGGAGCAGACTGAAAACGACCTACCATTCCAACAGCTTGCATTATGTCAGGACGAGATGTTGTGATGTACAGAAGACTGCCTATCATTGAGCGATATGTCCTTTGATCAACATCAGGTGAGATATCATCTTTTCTCATCTTGCAACCAACCACCATAGGTGTGCTGATTGTAGAGGAATCTTCCATCTAAAATTTCTTCAATATCTCTTTCAAATATTTTCCTTGAGAAATAAAAATTCTTGCAGAGCTTTGTTTTACTTGTAAGCCAAGAAAATATGACAGTTCTCCTATCATGGACATTTCAAATTCTGTTTGCATAGAATTAGAAAACCACTGGACAAATGATTCATTAGTACAACCAAAAATAATATCATCTACATAAACCAAAACAACTAGTAAATTATCACCTTTAGA